>DWEC01001006.1:0-14483 GCA_018245735.1 Microceris miodesmiata
GTAATATGTGTATTCTCTCAAGGGTTAAGAACCATTGTGTTTCTGTTTAATTGCTGAGGTCGGCAGAAACACGCTAAGGAACGAGGCAACTTTGTCCTCAGGGGTGGCGACGCGTCAGCCATCTTGAGTTAAACTTTACTCCATCGAGGCAAATATCGTTGGCTTTGCGGCGGCCTCTCGAAAACCACCATACAAATACAACCTTGTATTTGTATGGTGGTTTTCGAGAGGCCGTATTTTTAAATTAGTTAATATTACTGTTATTGTATCATCACGCCAGCTCCATTACTGTATAGGAAAAGAGACCATTTGTCTAATATCTCTATTCTTACGAGACGTGACGTGGTTTTTGTACATTTATCATTCTTTTACACGCGCGACTTCTGAGTCTTCTATCGAATTTTTTCGTATAAGGCTTAAATAAATCAGAGAAATGGTCGAAATAAAAAAGTCTGCCTACGTTTGAGGTTTTTTTTTTCAATTGAAGAGAGTAGCAAACATCCTCATTTTAAAATTAAATTAAAAAAAAAACATAGCAAAGTAGCTGTCGTATATAAAAAGCTGATGTATTCAAAGTAAAGCATGCTAATAAGTGGAATGCATCAAGCACACACATAAATTTCCAAGCCGGGTAGCGTATCCGATACGTGACTCACACCTATGGCACGTCCAATCCGGTGGATGCCGGAGACCACTCACATACTAATAGTGAGCGAGAGCCTCAAAACGCCATATAAAATTTTTATTTCCGAGAAATCCTCAATATTGACACCAGTTGAATTATTATAAGAAAGACGCTTTATTATAGTAGCATTTCTTTGTCGACGGAATGAAGAAAGATGAAAGATATGTGAGCTCATTTTAAATTTAGTGAGACAGAGCCTCGCGAAGAATTCGGAAATTATTATTCACAAAGTAAGGAAACATGACCTTACTAGGATCGTTCAATACGACTAAGAGCAATAATAAACTGCCGGTTAGCATCCGTGTCAAGTACCGCTAATAGAAGAACATATATGACTTTAATGAATGCAGAGAAGACGAACGAAGTCTGTCAAGACCATAGCAAGTGGACGTCCGTAAGGATTTCCACTCGCTATGCATTAGATTAGAGATTAATCTCTACCTAACCCTATGGGAAATAGTCGTGACAGTATGTACGTGTAACTATAGTCCTATATTTTTTCCTAGTACGTTCCTTGTTACGTGTCCGCCGTAGGCCGGGCAGCTGGCCTGCACTGTAACCCGAGCCTCACCACACCCACCGCGTACTGTTGCTACATACACCGCTCGGGGAAACCTTTCGCTTCTTACACTTCATTTTTTTTTATATTGAAACCTTCCAAGTGCCGGCGAGCGAGCGGCCCGATACCTCAAAAGCTCCTAAGTGTAATGCTAATTGCTTGTTTCAATCATGTTCACAACCATACAGCATTCTATATGTAAAAGTGGGCCATTATTACAACTCGGGCAGAAAAAAAAGCAAATAAAATCGTTATTTCACAGCATGTTTAAAATCAATGGAATATTTAATAAATTGTAAAACGCGGTTGGACGGTTTTGCAATTATTGAAGCTTTTTAATGGCCGAGTGAGGTAAATAAATAGCAATGGAGAGGCCAACTGACCTACAGCCAACATTGCAGTAATGGCCGGTAAATCGTATTTAATCAACTTTTTACTGAATATAATCGACGGTTGTTCTCTTTGTGTTCTGCTCAATGTCAATATTTGAATATCGACCGATACAATTTTAAATGTAAAACACTTTTGGTGTCCTTGTGTAAGTAACATTTTTCGACAGTAATTTTTAAGGTAAAAAACATTTTTCATATTATATTAAAACAAAAAACAAGAATGCCTCGTGTGCTTAATACAAATATTTATGATCTTATTTGTTCGGGAGTATTTTAATTAATGAGTAAAGTAGTAGCTCTTAGCCATACTCATATTGCATTAGCGAGATTGGGATATTTCCTGCATTTATGTAAAACATATGAAGCTTTGATAATGGATATTATAACCAATGCCGGTCGTAATGCATGCATAATATGCATAAATCCATATTACATACAGGTATATTTATATATCGCAACCGCAAGTGGTTACCAGTCTTCACATTTTATAACAAGCGAAGCGTGCATTAGCGTATTGCGATTCTTTCTGTATTAAATATTTTCGTTCGTGATCCAGCTCTACCAGTTATCTTAGCGTTTTACTGAGCCCGCGCTGAGTTTGATGTGAAACAAAGCCATTGTCGTTGCCTTTAATGTCTGCCTAACCCTTCATAACATAATACATTTCGCTTGTTAACGCTTAGTTGGAATACTGACGAACATGGGAAAACATGCCTAAGGCATAGACAGCCAGGACATATCACTGCAAGACTCGCCGTGGACGACCTGCTTCATGCCAATTTCGACGTAGTGTATATACATGGCTCCTGCTAAAACCATAACATACCATAAACCATAACAGATGAAATGGGGGAAATACTGCAATCCTCTGCCTTTTAATAATTAATATGTTACGTTCTGTTAAGACTTGGCTCCATCAGTCTGTCTACCTTCTCCCCGCATTCGATTAACCTAAATAGATTTATTACCGCTTTTGCAATGTGTGCAATTGGTGTAATTACATTGGGCTATCCAAATGTAAACTGACCTGTAAAAGAAACTAAAAAAGAACTCGGTAATGACGTGTACCCGTCTCGTCGATAGCCGCCGTCAACGCACTCGGTACCGATTACACAATTAGATACAAAACCCTTCCACCAAGTGGGAAATACATGTAGTCGATATGATTAAATTCTTAAAGGTTTTCCTTATGAATGAGCATACTCGTATATGTATTCCACTTTCTCTAAGTCCTACGGAGCCGGTTGTCTGGAAGAAATCGCGTATTACGGGAAAGACCGCCAATTATATTGTCCTTTACTAGTTCGTCGTACTGTATTCTTTATGGTCTACAATGGAGTGTATTATTGAAGGGCTATATATGTCCTTAAAGTACTCGTCATAATAATACAACGCAGAAGGCTTTCATATTGAATAAATTATGTTGTAGCGTAAGAAAAATTTAGTAGGCACTATTTTTCTTAGGCTTGCTTGCACAATTGCTATACGCTTACTTCGTGAACACCGGTGTGTATGTATGTATATAATCATCAAAACACGCAAACACGATGGAGAGATAGAATCTGGATATCAAATATCAAGATATAGATTAGCGACGTAATCAACAAGTTTTATACTTTTGAGATTAAACTTTTCAAAATATCAAATCGAATGAAATTAATCGGCTGGAAAGTTAGGTAGGAAAATATAATATGAGGTCCATAATAGGATTATGGTTGGAAAATATTAAGTCCGTGACAGGCATGAAGGAGTGTATTAATTGTTGAAATTCTGCATTAATTGACAATAATGATTACAGTGATAGGCTAGTAGATTAGAATTAAGCTCTCACTGCGTGAGTCGTGGGTTCGAATTCATGGCACGCATCTTTATTCAAAAAATGTACACTTTAAATTAAATACGTATTACGTGCTATAACGGTAAAGAAAGACACAAAAACAACCTGACCCGAACCCAACCCGAACTTGGAGATGGCTGCCTAGGGCTTTAAAAATCTCGAAATAAGAGGAGTCATGTGTCAGACTGTTGGAATACAGCCTGACACATGATTCCTTTTTTTTGTGTCAGACAGTATAACAAAATGATTGGCGATTGCAAGTAAAGTAAAATGCTTGTGATCAGTGTTTACATTTACGAGTACTTATGTCATTGTTTGACAAGTCTTCCACGCCTCCGACACGAAGGTAATTTACTTCAACATTCCCACAAGTGTGAGTCCCGACGGATATCCACATCTACTGAATTATACGAAAGGTATGTCAATCTTGAAATTTAGTTGTGAAGTGTCAATGACCAAACATTACTGTATATGTTGCATAACACATTAAGGTAACTTTTGGACGAGCCGTTACTTACTTAATTCACGCCTGTATTTCCCGAAGGGATAGGCAGAGGACTATAGTGAATACTCATGATTCATCTGTTATGTCAGCGTGGAATAGGTGGCGAGAATTTTTACAGTATTCCAGTAAATGAGCAAGTGGCGCGCACGACCTCGTGTAAAAATAGCCATTAATCGATCCTTTTATTCGTGTCACTTGTTTGCAACCTCATCAGGAGCCGCTCGACAGGAACACAGCTTGCATTCACAAAGAAAATAATGCTGCCTCCACAGTAGCGACAATTTTAGATATATATATTTTACTCGGAGTCTGGATTTGTGCGCGGTGTATGGCTATAGCCCCAACCTTATCCTATTGGACGTGGAATATGACAGGTGAAACGTACACACTCCTACACTGTACTCCTCTGCCAACACCTACGGGTAAGTATAGGGGGTGTTGTATTTGACTATTAGTATCACTTGTTCTATTTATGAGGTGACGTCATTTGTTATGTACAAAATCGATTATTCATTGGACAATGTTGTATGTAACCGTCAATTCAAATAACGGAAATCTTCTGCAAGGAACATGGTTTAAAAAAAAACGAACAATGACCACTGAGGCCGCTGTGTTTTATTGTTCTAATGAATAAGTACCCCTTTGTAGAGGAACAATATGCGTGCCGACATTTTGCAAAGCAATCGCTCATAGCATCAATATTATGCGTGTGGACCCTGTTATATTGCGACTAACCAGTATTTATAAGGACTTTTAAATTTATTTTTTAATTCTTAATACAAAAGTTTATCAATTGTTTGGGGTAATTAAGGTGTTATGTATAAGGTTAAATAAATGGACATTAAATGCTATATATTTCGATGGTTGCGTACCCTTTGAAAACACCATACGCATGTCATCTCTATTTTAGACCTATTTCAAGCAGCTCTGATAGGAGATGCATGGATGCACATAACACCTTCATAGATGCTATAAAAGGAATAAAAAAATGTTACATTTAACATTCATCCACTCACGTTTTACATAGCATTTGAATTGAACTCATATGTCCTAGTAAAAAAGTATACAAATTTGAAATACACGATACTAAACCAATCAGCTAGCCGTGCGTTAAAAAAACAATGCAAAATACTTCGCCGAGGCCTGTCGCAATGTACGGATTCCAGATTCCTAGAGAACGGCCGGGCGCGAATCTACGGACCTCTAACCAAGAACCTCACCGTTCGTGCTTAACTGGCAGATAAGTATGCAGTCGTACCGCGTTCCATGCTTTCTGGAATGAGGTACTAGCTAGTACCGAACAAGGCAGGTTTAATGTACATTGCGCGATATTGCCTGGTGGATACAGTTCTGTCCATGTTACCGTTAGTTAATATTTTCGAAACTTTGATAGTTGAGATAAAGCTAAAACTCTTAATACGATCTATATAAATATATGAAATTATTGTTGTTTTACATCAATATTATATTTTTTATATTTATTTATATCAATATTTTATTTATATCAAAATTTATCAAAGAAACTTTTCAACCTATATTAATGCAAAGTTAGTACCTACCTACTAAGGAAACCGTTCAATGTTCATTTGTAACGTTATTAATTTGTTCGCTAAGTTTGAGTGAATGAACGTATACCTGTTTAAGTATCCGTGTTATTTATACACACCCATTAATTCACACGTGGAATTTGTGTACAACTGTCGTAAAATTTTGAAAACGTTCGCACGTGCTGCCATTCCGTATCGGCAAAATTTCCTGCCGTAGGTGGCGTACAAGGATCATTTATTCAGGAATGGTGATTTTAAAAATTGAATGCCTTTAGAGAAATGCCTCGGCGCGTAGTTCTAAGTACATAACTCTCGCACCTAACTTCATGAAACTTAAAACATTTTCGTGATTAATGGCTCTTATATTCTTTATCTTTATTATAACAATGAATAATTTAAATTATCACGACATAAATCGGCTTTAAGAAGTAAACAAATAGTAAGTAACAGTTTACTGCCTCGTTGGGGGGCGAGTGGTTGCGAGCGCAACTGCCGTTCTGGACTTCCTGGGTTCAAATCCTGGGGTCGGGTGCTATTGGATTTTTCTAATTTAGTATTTCTAGCAGTGAATCGGAGTCTGGACCTGTACCCGGTGTATGGCAATAGGCTCACTATCTATTCCATGAGACGTAAACGAAACTGAAGAAATGTAAGGGTATACGGCACTCTCCTTTGCCTACCCCTTCGGGGATTACAGACGTGATGTTACGTTTAGTAAGTAACAAATGTATATACCTCACAAAAGTGTGAGGACCGCAACCAATTTATTTTTTACGGAAGGTACTATTTACCGATTTTACGTCAAGTTTGGTTGGGTGTCACTTGAATAATAAAAAGGGTCTCCAGGATTTGCTTTGGTTTTCACAGATTATTTCCGAATTGTCATTTCTGCTTTCGGCACCTGCCAATAGAACATTTCACGACTTTCACGCAGTCAGGTCATTTTAAAAAACTTTCTCTTTATTGATTATAGAGGAGTTATATTAATATATTGTACGGCTTTGCCGGATAGTAACATTATTATTTTTCATAATTTGCTGAAACTGTTAACTAAAATAATGAGTATAGCCAGACGAAAGACGGGACATATTTTAGATACAAGCCCCCTCAAAGGTTATATATAATATCTAAAATTAAAGAAATAAACAATTTTATTTTTGGATTTGTCACCAATTTTCTCACTGAACTGGTACATTTTAAATAATTATAATACCATAACGTATTGAAATAAATATTAATCTCTCTGTTCTACATACGATGGTGGGCCAGAAAGTATCAGAGGAGAGATCATAGTTTATCTCTTCGTCACGAAATTTTCTTAGAAATTCAACGATACTTTACCGTCAATGTTTCACAACAAATGATAAGCGAGTACAAACTGGGTCCCAGTGAGCAAAACAGAGGCAGATCGGGGACTGGAGGCATTGAACCTCGTCCGCATATTGCGATGCTTCATTGCCCGTATTTACTCGCCCGCGACTGGGATGGCCAGATGCTCGGAATTTAGAAGGATGCTCTCCACTACAAAGCTATTAAAAATATCCCTATTCAAAAATAACTCAATATCTACTGTTATATAATAACAAGATAACATCATGCTTGTATTTCCCCAAAGGGGTTGTTAGGTAAAATGATGATTTTTAAAATTTCCACCTAATAATCTTCGCGAAGGCCACAGTTTGAAAATATATCATTATTTTTTGATTGTGTTTGCTCTGTTTGTTAGGGCAAGTCATCATGCAGCAGTCAGTCAGCAGAAGAATTAGTAAGGTGATCGATTTTCAGCTGTACCGAGATTGTTTTCGGCGGTGCTGGAAAAGTTTTAGTGAAAAGGATTGGGATGAAATTGGCCTAGATATAAACGAATTTCAATCCAACCACCTTAGACTCGCTGGCGCTCCAGTTATTATAAAAAAATCCATTATTGATGGAAACCATTTTTGAAAATGAGTCATTGCGAAAAAAGTATGTCAAACACTAACAATTAGGATGTCACCTCCGATGCACAAAATTTTATGTATGTGAATTAATGTATATATGATTCAATTACTTGTCTTAGAAGATATGTATAAAGAAATGGTATGGAAACCATATTGGTCCTTAAATATATTAATCTAACTATATAAATAAAATGATATATGTGACGTTGGCGCGCAACACGCAAAAACTACTGGTTAGGCTTCGATTAAAAAAAATGCGCTACTTCTTTCAAACTTGGTCTTCATTTAATGTATAGTTATTAATATAAGTTTTAATATTTAGGCTTTAAGAAAAAGACAATCCATGAAAAATATCCTATTTCGTCAGTCGTCGTATCAGCGGGGCAAAAAGTCACAGTTAACAGTATTAATTCACAATATTTATTGATAATAGTACGACACTCATAATTATAACACTCGATTATGCTATATAATACATAACTCCAGGTCACAACTCTCAGCATAACGATTTTACGGTTACATCAGTAAATTAAACGTAACTCACATTACATATTTATGTACAGATTTGTTGAGAATAAAAAGTTTCGCTATTTCTGCGGCTCTCGTCCCAAAAAGGTCCGTAGGAATTCTCCGCAACGCTTTAATATTAATAACCCCATAGAGGAAACCTCCTGCAGCTGGTACCTAGGAAGCGAGTGTGTTCAGTGCGACCGACTGCCGCCTTTATGACTGTGTTTACAGCCACCGTCGCCAGCTTACTCGCTTCTTAAAAATGCACTTTCTTGCCCACGTCTTGAACTGTTCTATTGCCTTACCGTTTCGTTCCTGTACACGGTGTATGTCCCCTTAAAAATTGAAAAATGAAAAAAAAAACAAGAGTATTCTCTAAACATTGCTAATTTGTTATTGTTATGCTACTGACGTGGCCGTTATTAACGGACCTTCTCTGAGCTCTGTAATTAAATATGAGCTGGTGTGGCGCTAACACCGGTTGGAAATTAGTTGAAAAGGGTTTACATATGTACATGTTTTTTGAACACTATATCCCAGGCTTGGTTCGGTACGAAGTGAACTAGGATATTTACGAATTTAATGATTTCATTGAACATGTCTTAGAAACGGCATTTTCAGTATTATTTTTATACCATGACGCCAGGTCGCTAACGTGGTGCACAGAGAGCGCCGATTGCCAAAAATCTCCATCTTGACCGACCTGACCATTTTTTCTATATTCATCACTCACTCCCTTCTTACACACTCGCCGATGTATTAAACTTCTGAGTCCACCAACAGCAAGTATCCGACTTGTTTGATCCAGATATTATAAGTCTTGGGTTCCTCCGGAAACCCACTGCTTTCCGGATTAATTTATAACCTTACCAAATTAGAATTTAATACGAATTTTTAGTTAATTTTATATTTTTATAAACTTCATAACCGCTGGTAGCTTTAATAACCGGTGCCGTCAAATTAAATTATTTGATCAAATACTACAATACCTACATTTATAGAATGATATTTGAAAAGAAGTCTCTCAAAACACTCCTTTCTTAAAAATATACGATGATAATAGTTCCAACTGGAAAGCAAGTCGTCCTTTTAAAAACTTGAAAGAGAAGCTTTTGCTAAAAGATATACCAAAGTTTACGGTTTCTTGTAGTTCACAACTTGTGGTTGGCTGTATACATAAAGTGTTAATGTTTATGAAACAATCATATGATAAGAACAAATGTACATTTAAAAGAGGCAACGTATGTAATCCCTGAAGCGGTAGGCAGAGGAATAATAAACTCCTTCGTTCACTCGTAACTTTATACGCGTCACTATGAAGCCGAGGACATATAATACACAATAGTACAATCATCATATATAATTAATGAAAAAAGTAATTCTTAAACTGAATGGTGCCTTCTTTAATAAGCTGAAGCAACATTCATCAGCGCCTAATAAGATGCTAAAATCTAATAAAGTAGATCCTGGCTCTATGGACATGCCAGGCATGCTGAGATTTAATAACGCGGTTCCAGACTTTGCGAAATTAACTCAAATAAGCCGTTTTAAATATTTAAAACGTTGAACGACACGCGCACGTCGCTGTCACCAGGAAATTTAGCGTGTATATACCTACCTACCTACACAATATATTTAGGTCAAAAGACTACTTCGTCTAGCGGTTGCAAGCGTGGCTGTTGAGCCAGAGATCTTGAGGATTCGCAGTAATAGGCCGGAATTCGAATTTTTTGCCCGGTGTGTGTAAAAAGGCTCACTTCCTATTCCATGGGACCTATGGCATAACTGGTGATAAGTGGGAGTACAATAGAAAAACGGGGGTAATGTTATACGTAATACGTGTTATGCTAGATCAAAAGATAGGAATTTACATTCAAAGGAACACCGCAGCAAAAGTCAGAAGCTCTACGTATCATCTATGCATGAATGTACATTTTATAGGATTCACTTAAAAGTATGAAAACATGACAACTTTAATGTTTCACCGCTGGAAGAGACGTCGATCTGGCTAGATCACTCGGCTGAGTGCTGTGACTCAAACAGAATTGCAATTACTTCTAACAAGTATTTCAAGGTAAGTAGTGTACAGAAATGTCTAAGTGAAAATCCATAGACAACCAATCTACTAATGTAACAGAGCTCGTTTGCTAAAATAGATTAATGAAAAGTTGCTAATAGTGCTTTATCGATTAATATCATGATATAAAACTTGGTTTTATCATCGTAAGTGGTATTTAATATAAACTTGATATTATAATATGACATAACATAATGTTTTACCTGTATTTCCCCGAAGGGGTAGATAGAGGGACTGTAGTTGTCGCACTACGAGGAGTGATATAGTATTATTGTATGTATAATAGCAATCAGGATACATGTATTTAATTCAAAAGGAGGTATTGGCAGTTTTATCGCATATATAAAATGACAAAACAAAAAGTATAGCACCTTATTCAATAATATTATTTTCAGATATTACTAGCATGATGTCATTGCTTACCGCAATGTCGAGCAGAACATTATATCGAAACGTCTATCAGAACTGATGAACCGTGGGATAGTATTACACTCCTCACCCTACTTTTCGGGGCAAATACGACCGTGATACATAAGAACACAATATGTTCTTATGTTTCTATAATATGAAACATATGACGTCACAGTAAGTGGATATAGCAGGAGCTAGGTACACGCTTACGTGTATAAACTATAAGGTGCATTCAATATGCCAGCCGCTGCCACTTTTGCGTGCGTGCTTGTGAATGCATTTCTGTAAGGCCGCTTGTTTTCACGTCCTCGAAGTCTCTGAAAGACTTATTCAAACACTAGCTTCGCCGCCGGCGCTGCATGCATTATGTGGGTTCCATAACCTTTAACGCCAGGAAGATGAGTTAAAGATGCGGCTATATAATTTCTTGTGATACCTTAATAGTCAAAGAAATGTAGAGTTATTATTTATTATTGTCATGCCTGGTCTCTTGTAGGGTTAGCAGAGAGGACGGATATTATTTGTTGGAATATTTAATTGCAAATGCTGTAACAAAACTTTTATCGCAGAACATAAATTATTTGAAGGTAATTTGACATAAACTATAAGGACGATGCCAACAGTCAAAACAATGACTATAATAAATATTTTTAATTTACAAGTTCAAGACATTTTGCGTTATAATTTTTTAAATAAGTGCCATGCCACGGGTTTATATATGTACATGACAAATTACAGTAAACGTCTAATGGGAATAAAAGTTTCATCATCATTAAATCATTGCGCCATTCTGTTACTAAAAAGTAAATTGCGTTATATCGTAAGGGTTTAATGAATTTGTATGCGAGTCTTCGATGTAATTTTCATGAGCGACGAAATAAATACCCGCCTATTGACAACTTTTACTAAAGAAATAGTAGTTACTAACAGAAAAATACATACAAGATTAATGTAGAATTAGATAACATAACATCTTGCCTGTATTTCCCCAAAGGGGTAGGCAGAGGAGTGCAAAAACCCAACGTTTTACCACTTGTATTTTGAGTATTATGCAAGAAAGAGTCAAGAAGTTTTGATCCGGATATGATAAATGTGATGTTATATAAAATACGATTCGTTTAGAAACATTGATCTCTCATTGCGACTTTTTAAGTTCTCGCAAAGAAAATACAATAAAACTGAGACCAGTCAATTAATTTTCTTTATTATCTCGGAATTTTCTACATTCCAAATGAACCATTGTCCGGGAATCCACATCAAAATCCAACCGGCCTTTAATAGTAGTTCATGGGAACTTTCTAATATTTTGTAAGAACGACAACTTCGATGGATTGTCTTGGTCGATTTAGACTTAATAAAAACGAATGAGTCACGAATCATTTATGTGCGCCTAAAATTACATTAGAACTTATTTTAGCACCCCCTAAATCTACCACCATAATAAAATCCTGGATTTGATCCCCGGCTCGGGAAATGTTTTATTGGATTTTGGTAACTTGAATTTCCTAGTAGTAACTAGGAGTCTGGATTTGTTCCGAATATAGGGCAATAGGCTCGCCCGTATTCTATGGAATTTATAACCAGTGAAAAGATGAAGAACTATACTCCTCTGCTTATCTCTTCGGCGAAAAACAAGCATAATGTTATGCTATAAAATGTAATTAAACCAAAAAGGCCTCTTATACTAGTTTTATTTAAGTAAATGGCTCATTACATACCGCACAATCCTAAGTACATTATCAGTGTGATGATGTGAAATAAAGCATGATACGTGAGCATATTTTTACCACAAGGGCTATTTAAACAATGTTGGCTTATATAATCTAAACGAGACATCTGGGTCGTGCAATTGTTTAAACATTTCAATTACATCCAAAGGACGGTCGCGGCCAATATGATTTACGATCGGTAATTTTTATGAGCAACTGTGATTTATATTTGTTTTGTCGTAATGTTAAAAGTAAAAGTCGCAATGTAAATATTGATTACTTTACACAGGTCTACTTATAACGCTCGGTACCGTATAACTGCCACCTCTGGGAACCAACATTGATATACCGTTATCCATTTTAACGGCTAACGAACATTTCAGGTCGTCACAGACGGGGCTGTAATATATATTAAAATAGAACTACAGATGGTAGCTATGCTATAATATTTTTTTTCGGGGTCATTATCTGAGCAGTATTTCTTCCTATATCCAGATACGTCTTGCTGTATCTGTTCACAAATAACTACGATGTAAAGAAAGAGATGAATTTTATACGTATACGATCCTCCGGCGATACTGTACAAAATATACTGTAATATGTAATAATCTACCTTGCTATAATATATACTGTAGCTCCGTTTGTGACGACCTTTATTCATTTTGAACGAATAACGAACATTTGAACTTGTTTCAAAAACATCTGAATTACAGTATATATATTAAACAATGGAAATATAGTGATTATGTTAGAACACCGACAAATATGTATACCCATTTAGATGTGAAAAGTTGATACCTATTAACGGCTACCGTACAGTCGTGATACGTTAACGCGAGGTGATTATTAACTTCACAACAATAAATCACAGGTCGATGTTCGGTATGTTCAATTAAATTTAAGCTTTTTTTCATGTAAATAAATAAGGGTTCGTAAATAGACCGGCTCGGAGAGCAGAGCAAATTTAAAACATACTATTTTAAACTGTAGCACATTTCAATAAAGTCCATTTTTAGATTTCAATTGTTTTGCGACGGCGCTCGAGCATACTCTTGTCATAAAAAAAACATTTGAAATGTAAAAATAGAATTTATTAGATACAATGTCTTTAAGGCCTATTTTAAATGCGATCAATATCTGCTTCGCTTTCCGACCCGCTCTATTTAAAAGAACTCTTTGAGGAACGGATTTGTGTATCAAACATAACGTCGATCTCCACCCTGTGTGCCCAGCGTGGGGATTATGGACAAACACCCCGACATATGTGCACTGTGCACGACACAGTGCACAGACTGAGACAAGCTTAGAAGGCAAGACAACGTTGCTTCATTTCCAACCTCATACAATAAAGACAATAAGTGCATCCCATTTAATATATATTTATTATATCTAATCCCAAGACATGCCAGACGTCCTTGTATTTGTAAAATATTAATTGCCGGGCCACCTGCCTACCTCCCTATGCATGGGCGAATTGCCGAGTCTGGCGTTAATTAGTTATTGAATATTTCAGAGTCACTTTAACTTAGCTAAGTTTGTTAAAGTCTTTGATTGAGTTGTGAGCCGTGAACGAATTTTATTAATGTTATGTAAGGGTAGTTATTTCTACCTAATGATGCTAATTTATAGGCTTATAAGTTAGATCTTCATCATTTAATGTATAACGTGCCTTGTGAAAAGTAAGGGAGTACTCTACTTCTCTGCTTATGGGTTTGGGCAAATATAGGCGTGATTTTATGTTATATATTAACCATCAAATGTTTTTTAACTGTCTATATGCACTTAATTACCATATGTTTTATCAGGATAACTCATCTTGTTGCATATCTATGTGAAGTACTTTCTCATGAGCTCCCACTGATTGTTGAGAGTTCAGGACAAAAACTGTGTCTGAAACAAATCTGACTTTCCTAAAAACATACATATGTAAACTAACCAAATCAACCCATTATAATTCCACTTGTTGGAATATGGGTCTCCTCTCATATTAAGAGGGCTAAGGCCTTAGTCTGCCACGCTGGCCAAGTGCGGGTTGTGAACTAAGCCAGTAACTAATTTAATTTCATATTAAGATCAGATAAATCATATAAAAAAAATGCCTTTTAACTACAGGTAACATAATTCAAAATTTGATACTGGTAAATTTCTAAGCTCTAGTGATATAAAATATGATGGTAGAACAGATCTTTCATTCATGGATTTTTTTTTAGTTATTCAGGTCATACTGTTTAACTCAGGCTTAAACAAAACTTCACGCCTGTAATACCTGAAGAGGTAGGCAGAGGAATGGAAAACACTTCCATGTTTCACT
>DWEC01001007.1:0-14479 GCA_018245735.1 Microceris miodesmiata
TGATCGTTGCCCGGGGTGCGCCAGACGTACAATCTCAGTAGGTACGTCACTCGGGGAGGCTCCTTTCATGCACCCCCATTAACAGGTTGTGTGATTGTATTTGATTACTACAAACAATAGATATGTGAGTTTAGTACCTAATCTCAATTAATTCTGTAACGAATTAGAACTGTATTTTACAATATATTGTGTACAAAACTGTGATCCCACTATTCCATCAATTTATAGATATTCAGCCATAAATTACTCGATTAAATATTAATAAATTTCATAATTACAACGTATTAACACCGAAATTTCAAATAATAATAATAGGTATTGCTCCGCCATACGTTTTTTTTATTAAATTCTTCTTTCATTTTCCATTACTGCCAACGTTCTCACCATTTCACTCAAATCTTACGTACCTCAGGACTCCGCCCTTTCATATGTTTATAAGAACAATGGATATTATACAGGATGCTCTATCCGCTTACACTTATGTCGTTGACAAGGTAAAAATATTTTAAAAATATACTTACATTATTTTTATTGCAGTGTGAGAAAAAAACACTTTGAAATCATAAGGCTTTTATTCTCACAACGGACCATTTATTAAACGCCTACTTAATATGCTTACAACGCGACGGTGTTCTGCACTTTGTGTTTTAATTCTTTCTCAGGCACAAATATTATATAAAGCTTATGCATTATAACTTTTTATTATAATCATTGTTTTGCTTCAAATAAACATTTAATGGTCTATTTTATCACATAGTACTGTACCTGTGTGCTTTGGCTATAGAATTGGATGACGCCGTTGTACAAAAAAATAAATATGGTAAGTTGTAATGTTTCGTTGACAGGCTAATAATTATCATTATTATAATGAAAAAAAATGTTGATGGTATAGTTACATTGTCAATGAAGTACTTACGAGTACTTAAGTAAAATAGAAGTCACGCAGCGAGGAGATCTGTCAGACAGTGGAACAATAAAACATGGTGGATAATGATATTGAAATATATTTCACCTATTTAAAACGTACGGTGAAGGGCACAACCAAATGCTTTGATGTTCAATGGGTACACAATAATCCAATGGTTGCCACACAGACATCTGAATACCCAGATCTTTTCATCTATGTCTAAAGCTCACACGGAACCACGGCCCAAAATCTCGTAACGTAGGGCTAATAAACATTGTTTTAATAACAGGTAACGAGTATTAAATATCTTTTTTCCTACAAACCAATTGATAGCAATAATTATTCATAAAAGACTGTTGATATTAACTCGGTTTGGTTATCCAAACGGCAGCAGGAATTGGCAAAAACGAGCTCTCCATTATAAGAATTGTATTACGATAGATATCAAATATAAACCAGTATTACTGATTTCCAAGAAATTTAAAGTAAGAAACGTATAAAGATGATTTAATATTCACTTCACGGCTCTGCACTAAATGTACGACAATTTATTTGTAAGTCATTGCTGAATGTCGAATCCATTTAACATGTAGGCAAGTAGTCTGGCTTTTTTTGAGTTTACACCTATTAGCATAGTAACTAAATATGGCTAAAGGATATTTTGGTGCGATATTAAAATCTATGACTGTTGAATAAAGCTTAGAATCTTACCTGGCATGTATTTTGGCAGAAACTTATAAATCAGATAAAAGTCTTGGGGTCTTGATACAATTCTTTATGCTTATAGAGCAAGAAATATGCTGCACAGTTAAAGCTTTTGACGGATTTATAATAATCCGATGACTAGAGACAGTACAAAGTTACGTCAAACAAAATTCTAAAATTGAAAAATTTTAATACAAGAAAAAGTTTTTACGAGCATTGCTTATAAAATCGGATGATAATTAAATAAACAAATTATATATAACAAATGATTATTGAACAGATGAGATATTGCTGATTTCTTGGAAGCAACTTTCAAAGGTCTTCAGTGAGCCAAGTTGCATCATACTTTTTAAATAGCAATTCTGAGATATTTACGACCAAACTATCCGAACGCATATTGATTTCATAATGTTAGTATTCTATTCATGTTTACACACTCAAATTCGCGCTAAATCTGTGATATAAGATGTATTATATGGAAATATACTTGTACAGGAAATAAAAGGAGTAGAAATGTATTCATTACGACATAATTTTTCATAGAATCTTCTAGAGACATCCCACCGACGCACAATATCTACCATGGAGCAGTTGGGAGCATAACTGTGTATATTTCGGTCCTAGATGAATCCACCGCTCTATATGTATGTTTATAGCTAATCACGCTAGTTATTAACGGTAAAATTCAGTTCAGAGTAAAAAGCGTGGGGTGCATTTTACTGCGGTTCATAACTATCCTCTCGTAGACGGTTGCCAATAGAATGATTGTAATATTTAAAATATCAAGCACCCCACGCTTTTTACTCTGAATTGAATTATTCTGTTATTAACTTAACTTTAATTATAATTTTAGTTTGAAGCGCAGCATTGTGATTGTTCGATCTTCTACGACTGTAATATAATCTCTTTGTCATTAATAAATATTTTATAGTTTTAAGTTCGATTAGCAATAAAAGCGTGATTTCTTAGTTTTATAAACTATTATTTTTTGCAGACAAACAAAGAACAGATATACAATTATAGATTATGTACATTAGGTTTTCGAATAGATGACTTCTAGTAGATAGATTTTAATAGTGCTCGCGAGCTTTAAATAATTCAAGTTTTAAGTTCCTATTTGTTATCTGACTTTTTTTTTAGAGGATTGTGAGGTGGATAAAAAGTCGTATTTATGCAGTGAGCATAACAAATGATCTGTCACCATTTTCTTGAAGTAGTTACCTACTTCAAGTAATATTTAATATTAAGTGAAGCAATATTTAATGTTAATATCACTTGTCATAACATTATTTCATTTACTTTATTAGGTATAGTGTTACCATCTTACTTTATTTTATTTTTTGTTATTCACGAACGTGCGAAGATATATGTAGGTTTCTCCTAAACATCACTAATACTCACGACTTCTTAGCCACGATGTATCCATAAATGAAATACATAAACTATTCTTAAAATTGTAAAAAACAGCTTTAAAATAATGATTTATTAAATTAAATTTTATGATACATACATAAACACCTGTATTTAACTGAAGGGTTAAGCAGAAATAATAAATCCATGTTTCAACAGTAATACCTACATACGTATATACATCACAAAGTAATGTATGAGTATATTGGTATACACCAGGCACAATTCCGGACTCCGAACTACTACAATGAATTCCGAGTAAAAAAAAAACCAATAGTACTTTGGCCTACCCGGAAATCAAACCCATTGATCACAACTCAAACTTGCAAACACTCAACCAACGATATAGTCAATCGTGCAGAAAAACTATTTATAACATTACATGTGGGTACATTTTTATTTTTTGATGTTTCAAATAGATAAATATTATCACTGAGCTACCTACCCAGAAATGTACTTTATTAAATTAACTTTATAACGGTCAAGATGACGTTACAAATAATAATAAGGCAGCAGGAAGGGCGCACTGGAATCAAAGTGCTTTTCAAGCTCGGCTTCCAACGCGTCGAAATAAATACCACGCGGGTCGTACTTCTGCCTGAAAGCTGCGTAAACTTGAGGTAACCTAGTTTGTAGGCCTTTCAGGAATTTAGCGTAGCGTTGCTTCTGAGCGATATTACATCTATCGCACGCCCTTATTACGGAATCCTGGATATTTCCTGGAAAGGTGAAATTTTAAAGTTGAACTTTTAGTTGTAATGTCTGAACAACGTTTTCAAGTTCTTAAGCCTCTATCTGCTAGAATGTTCGATTTCGAGTATTCTTTGTCTTTCTGTGCGTGAGTGTTGTGTAATCGGGAAAGGATGATTCTTAGACTTCCATTCACGTATCGTCACGATCTGTCTATTTAAGGCATTCATTGTCATTTGGGACCGCGTGGTAAATATTTGACAGCGCTTCCGTAAAGAACATTGGACCAAACCCGAAAACCACCTTCACATAACGCGCCCCCGTTTTGAAGACTTGGGTCCTCGGTCTACCACTATCTGATCTATTTGTTCAAGATATGTCAGTCTTGAATATTCATCATCTTCATCAACAGTCTATGAGACCCATTGCGTGACACTGGCCTCTCTAATAACACGCCACTGAGCTCCATTCCCAGCTCTTCGCATCCAACGCCACTAGTCATTTTCGATATTTCGGCACTCCATTTAGATGGAGTGACGATATACCCATACAATATATTAGCATAACTGGAGGGCATCCTACGCTACGTTGCCAACTTGTGATCTCCACTCCAAAATACATCTACTCCATTACATCACTTGAATATTATGGATGGAATATTCTGAAAACAGATAATTATTATTTATTGGGCTCACTACAGGTGACAGGTGCGAACTAGCTGGTACGATAGTGGCGCCATCTACAAAGAATTTCTAACTACCCTCGCTGGTACCTCCTCGTTATAACGGTGGTATATCGAAAAACATTTTTACAGTTTAAAGAGTCGCCCAGTAACCACGTAATGATTTTAATATGTGGAAGGAGGTCACTGCCAGTGTCTGGAGAGAAACAAAGTATTATCCAGATATTACGTATTTCTCACGCTTTAATATTACACAATAGGCTGTTTTATCCCTTTTTATGGCACACATTTATCTATCATTTAAAATATCATACAGAATTTAGAGTAATACACAGTATGAAAGTTTGAAAGCTTTGTTTAGAAAACTCAAAGTGAAACATCTATGTAGTAGCCAAGTGAGAAAACTAAAAACCAAATACGTGTTTCCCGAACGACCCATAAATTGTAATGGCATATTTTTTATAATAATAGGCTTCTATCAATATGGTAAAGACGCCACAGTACAGCTGTGGCGAAGCCTGTTACAAAATAAAGCCAAAACTCGCTACGAAAATCAATAAGACATTTGTATTAATAAAGTATCACTTCCAGACATTTTCATTGTACCAATGTACGAAATAATTGAATCACAATTAAGTACAGATGATATAAACTATTACATAAAAATTCATAACTTATGATAATAAAAACCATCACAAAATAAAATTATTATGGTCTGTTGTTTGTCACGGTCACGGTAGATCGCTGACTAACAACCCTAAATAAAAGTAGTACACATATGATATTTTCAATAATATTATATTGACTAATTGAGTCATCGTTAACTCTTTTACACTACATTAATGGATATAGCTCTCCTTCCATGAGAAGGGCTGAGGCCCCATTTTTCCACGCTGGCCAAGTGTTGATTGGCAGATTTAAAATGTCTTCATCATCATCATCATCATCGTCATCAGCCTATTCCCGTCCACTGCTGGACATAGGCCTCTCTAATGGCCTTAAAGAACATTAGGGAAAACTTTAAAGTGTGAAGTTTCCCCACAATGTTACACCAAGTGACGTAACAACACCTAAAAACACATGAAGACGATTATCGCATCTTCCTTCTCAGTCTTTTACGTTCAGATCTAACAGCTATTCCATACAAATTTTTCAGGCTTTCCATTAATACAAAAGTCATCACCAAGTGGACTTTGATCTCGAACATTCATACGAGCTTTGAAATTCCCAAATATTGGGCGAAATATTTCGCACACTCGAAAAATTGTTCCCAATACATACCTAACTCATATATAAATAAGGCCGCAACCGTAAAAGTTAGTATGAACATTCAAATTAAGGCCATACGCAAGGCAGTGTTGCCAGTCTAATAAATTATTCTACGTCGACGGAATCTTAAAATGCATAGGTATAGAACGAGGCCACGTTCTAATGTTGCCTTTTCAGCCTATAGCAGTGTTATTACAGTCTACGTACCTTATGTTATTTCGTCAGCGCGATTTCCTCGCTCGGTCAGAAAACGGCTTGGTGACCGCGTTTGCATTTTGTTTATAAGCTTCTATAATTTTGGCCCATTTGCTTACATTTACTTATGTAACGTTGACTTATCATGCCCACATAAATGGATAGGATAACTATGAATTTCAACAGACAGGTAATTGGAAGACAGCAATCCCCTTTCTCCTTTAAACAATCAATAAATATCCATTAGGATGTTATTCCATGGTCACAAGTTAACGTAATCACAAGTACAGACCTTGGGGCCTTGAGATAATACAAATTGCTCATATATTTCATATCATGTATAGGTAAGTTAAATATCGATATGTTGAATGCCAAAAAACCACTTTCTCATAGGTCCCAGCGATTGTCTACATTCAGCCAACCCAAGACCCTCCTCTGCAATTGGGAAGGGAGAAACATATTTGTGTTACATGATTGGCCTTATCAACCACTTACTCGTACATTAATAGTACCTAAATAAGACTAGTAAAATGTTTCTCGTTTAACCGATTCAATGCGGCGCTCTTTTGGACAAACTTTTGCGCCTGGCGGCGAACAAATTTTTCATGGTACCACTGTGGTGCCTAACGCGAGTGATTTTGGTGGCACCACTAAGGCGCCCTCCGCCATAAATTGTAACTTATCGTTTTTTTTCCTGTTTCCACGTTTTTTATGTTTAGTCGCCACCCAAAACCGAACGTAAACGGTTTAACTTTTCCATTAGTGTGTATAAAAGTGACTATCCATGTGTAATAACACAAATGGAAGGTAAGTGTATTATTTCTGTCAGATGTTGTAAACATTTTTGTGGTTTTTGTGGTTGTGGTGGTGCCATCCGCACGGAATCGGCTAATGTTGAATATATTAATCGGCGGCCAGGGCATTTAGCCGTGCCTATTTATATTTAGGTTGTGCTATACCGCAATCAGCCGGTCACCAGAGCCTCATCTGTTATTGCAGGGTGTACCACGTGCAGGTGAGGCACGTGAGGCTTGGGGCTCCTGAACCCCTTACATTACATACATTTTATTAAACACATTTCCATGATTTATTAACAACTAAATCTCTTTCGTTTTTTTCTAGATATAACAAAAATGTTTGCAAAAAAATTTTCAGTTAGATATAAATATTATGAATAAAAAAATTTGTAATGCCTCACCTGAATCGTTGGTCGAGTGGTTGCAAGCGCGATTACCAATTGCCAGGTTCTGGGTTCAAATCCCAGGTCGGGTGCCATTATGAATTTTTTAATTATAATTTCTAGTAGAAACTCGGAGTCTGGAATCGTGACCTGGTGTATGGCAATAGACTCACTACCTATTCCAGGGAGTTAAATGTAACTGGTGAAACGTGGGAGTGTATTACACTCTTCTGTCTACCCCTTCAGGGATTATAGATATGATGTTATGTAAAAAAATTGTAATAAATGATTTCAGATAAACAGAACACTTCCCTTCATGTCACAAATGAGAAACCTCGTTCTACAGCTGGTAGAAAATACAAAGAACCACACCTACGAAAAGTTTCACTTCACTATAAAGAAAAGAAAAAGACCTTGAACAAAAGAATTGCAAATTGGTTTATGTCTATGCCAGCAGACCAGAAAAGAATATTGCCAACTCAGACACAACATGCAAGACCTTCAAATGTGCCAAGGATTGTAAGTAATAAATGTGTTAGAACTCCTTAGTATTCATCTCTTATTCTCATCTCTATTCTCTCTTATTCTCACTCATCTCTATTCAGTGGAACTCCTTAGTATTCATCTCTTGCACCAAACAACTGATGATGGTGGATCTCACAGACGTTCTAAAGAAACTGAGACAGATTGTTTGACTTTAGTCACCATTCAGTATAAAATGGCCTCCATACTACTAGGTTTTGGTTTAAGCGTACACAAGACAAGATAAAGAGCATATATCATCATTCTTCAATATTACTTGAAAGTGGATATGAGAATGGTGTGCATGTTCTAGTTTATGTAATATAATTTCTATTTCAGGTTCTTACAGGTATGCCAAAGTCTCAAAAACAAGCAGTACTTGTAGCAATTAAAGCACTAAAAGGAAAAGTGCAGAAAAATGTTGATCAATACACTACACATGTGCTTCTAGGCCTATGCAAAGATGTTAACACCACTTGCTGTTCAGTCAGCAATGTTGATAGAGCTGTAATTAATAATGATAACATACATATGAGTGACAGGTGTAGTGGAATTGTGAATGAAAAACAAATGAGGACAGTCAAATCTTTGCTGGGTGCAGTTAGGGGATGCCGGGTGTTGCATGCCCAGTGGGTTCTGGACTCACAGAAAGCAAAGAAATGGTTGCCACATAGCATTTATGAGGTTGAACATCTGCAGAACATAGCCCAGGTATGTTTCTTAATTTGTACAAAAAAATGTACTTGAAGTAAAAATTAAAATAATACTGATCATTAAATTAACTAAACCTTATGCACTTTGTATTTACTCAATTTAACTCAAAGTTTATTTGCTATGCAATTTGATGTAATAACTGTAAGTCTGCTCCACAAAAAACTTTGCAAAATACATGTTAACTCAATGGTATTCATTTTCAGAGTGCTCGTGTTGAAAGGATATCACTTGGAAAAATGCATGAAAATTATAAATATAATGTATTCCAAGGCAAGTGGGTATATATATCCAAGACCGCTGAAAACAGAGATGCCGCAATACAGCTTGTAACTGAGTGTGGTGGACATATAATAAATTGTATTACAAACATACAAGATTTTTTTGAAAAAAATACTCAATGTAAGCAACTGCCACATGGTGGAATAACACAAAATGGTGGTGCAAAAAAACGGAATGCAAGAAAAGCTGTTGGAAATTGCGATATAATCAGAATAGGATCTGACCCTGATGAGATCAGTTCCTCGTGGGTTTTCGACAGCGTGGTCGCTGGGAGCCCGAAAACGACTCACAGATACGTTAATAAGAAGTTTGACGCTGAAATTTCTATCAGTAGTTAGGTTCACTGTCTAATCTATGCATAGAAACATGGGAATGTACAAAACTCCTCTCCTACCTCTTCTGTGATTACAGGCTTAATGTTAAGTTTTTTTTGGAGTTTTTTAAGATACCGGTAATATATTTTTTATGAGAATGTATAATATTAAATTGTCCACTATTTACATTTTATATAAGGAAATAGATTTAACATGTACTGTTATTTCACATTTATTGATTGAATAATTATATTGTTATAGAAAGTAGCATTTCTAACCATGTACTTATATTTAGTTTATTGTTTAATATATGTGGATAAGAATAAGAAGTTTAAGTTCTTATAAAAAATGCCAAAAACAATGCCATGCTCTATTATAACTAATTTATTAACTTTTAAAATAAGGCCGCTTTTACAATTAAAACTTCTAATGAATTGCGCATCATCTATGCTATCATTGATGAGTGTTAAGTTTATAATATATTTGTATTAAAAAACGTTAATTGATTGCTTCAATGCTATGCAGTGATATATTAAACTCAAATAATTAATTGTAAAATGAGTTAAAGCTTTAGTTCTTAATATTATCTTATGAAATGCTTAACCTGATACATTTTTTGCAATGTTAGCATTTCTATTTTTTAAATATTGTCATTAGATCATATCCATATTATACGTTATTTAAATGTTTTACTGTCTATTAAATTACAATTTTGTTATATTATATTTATTTTGCTTTTTTATTATTACATATTGTCTACCGTTAATTTATTTCATTGTACCTGCATTTAATACATAATTTACAGCGAAAGGAAATTTGGACAAACCTCCACACGTGTTCCACGACACCTAAGCTTTATATATCTCATTCCTCGCATATATGTCTTCTGTCAAGTATCTAACGTATCTGACGATTCAGTGATAAGTGTAGGATAATGTTCGCTTAAATAACTACCCCACCCAGTGATACTTAGTTTCTGCACAGAGCAATATCCCCATTCGAGTGACTTTTGTTGTGGGTGCACGTTATCACGTTTATTGAATACGCCATTGTATCTCTACTTTTTTGCCTTTAGGCATATTTACAACGCGCGACAGACGCAATCAGTATCGGTTCTGCATCACTACTAACACATGAACGTTAACGACGATGTCAGTTAAGAAAGTGAGTGGTGTATCAGGATCAGGCCTTACGTCGGTGGTGGTAAAGCGTAGTATTAACATATATAATATTACGACAGTGGCGACACAAAGGAGTGTTACCTATGTGAAGGTATATTATCAGCGACGGCATCGCGATCGTATTGTGTTCGTTTTGCCACTGCGACCCTGGACAAGTTCGAACATTTGAATTTATGGATAATTTGGACTTTGTTTTAGCGCCTGGAATAAAACCAAATATTTTATTATAAAGTATTAAAAACCATTTACCTCTATTTGATTTATCAAACCAACGTTGGATTCAAAGTTGCGTCATGATAAGTTCAAGAATTTAATCATTCTAATTTTATCTCAAAATTATTTAGTCATCCACTATGGACATAAGATTACCTAAATTTCGTAAATTATAAACATAATATTATGTTCGATAGATCCAATTGCGCTCAGGCCAATACTGTAGTGATTTAGATATTCTTTTTTATAAAAATTTTGATTCAATTTTAAAACATTTTATTGATTTTGAACATTACATCATAAAGCTGTGTTCAGCCCCCGACTATCCATACAAATAAATTAAAGATTTTAAATTATCTATAACTCTGACAAAGCATATATCCTGCCTGCAAGTCTGTTGTGTTAAAGGATGTTCAAGGAATCTACATATGTTCAAGGAATTAAGAAAAAAAACGACATCACATGCTTTGCTGATTCAGTTGTTGTTTGTTAAAAAAGGGCAATGCGATAATATTTGACCCCAAAAAAACAAATGTAATTTAATAGATTACCGAGACAAAAACAGATAATACATAAAACAAACTAACTTTTAATGTGAAACAACTATAGCCGCAGGTAAAACGGATTATAGGCGTGGCGACGCGTAGCCACGGCAAGCATCGCCACACTAATAATTTTTGACAATAAAATATGTCGTATATAATAAAAATAAATGTTTATTAATGAAACAATCATCATTTTCGGGAAAAAATGTAATATTTTATTTTTTCATTGTGCCATAATATTTTAGTTCCTGTCGTAATCTGTGCTTTTATGCATAAGACAGTATTCAAAATAATTTCGATGCTTCCAATTTGCCTTAGTACAATGTATTTATATAAAAAAAATATAAGATTGTGCGCGCAAGATAATTCTGCGCGCGACGGGTGGCGTAGTTAATGTTGCCAGGTTATGTCAGTAAATTTTACCCATTATTTACCTTTCGTTCAAATGATATCGTAATAGTCATGTCAAAGAAATCAACTTTTTAATTGAAATTAATAATTTTCATAAAACGAATATTAAGATTAAGAAGTGAAGAAAAAGAAGAAATATTAAAATGTTTATTTAAACTGAAAGTTAATATTAAATATTGTTATAATCATCAAATAAAATCACAAAGATCATAAAAAAATTTCAATAAAATTGATGATACGATTGAAAATATACATATAAGATGTAAGAATGAAATCCTCTATTAAGTATCTAAATAATATTATCTGTTCAACATAAAAGTAATAAAAAGAAAAATAAAAGTACCAGGCGTCCCGTGAAGGCTCACACATAACTCTCTAGTTCTCTCTCGCGCAGTCTTGTCAGTGTTAATATCTAGATTTTTCGTAAGCGGTCGACAGCATTGAACTCTCGCCATCAACAACAAAAGATAAAGGTTTAAATTTATAATTTCTAGATTGTTTGAGATCAACTGAAACAGTAAAAAGTAGATATCATTAGCTGGTTGCTATTGATTCGTTGTAATTATATTAATATTGATATTTAGTAATGTTCAATGAATATGTACTGCCGGAACCGATTGTTCTTAATGGGGTCCCTCACGAGGTTGTACACAAGTATGTCTACCCCGGCCAAATCTTGCAATTTGGTAGAAACAACTTCGAGAGGGAAGCTTGCAGAAGGATACAGCTTGGCTGGGCAGCATATAGAAAACTTAGTCAGGTCTTTTCGTCACCGCTACCGCAAAGCTTGAAAACGAAAGTTTTGAATGAGTGCGTCGTAACCGTACGGAGCCGAGACATAGACACTGACGGTGGGACTGGTCTACCAATTAAAGGTCGCTCAGCAAGCTATGGAAGGGGCTATGCTCGGTGACTCTCTGAAGGATCGAATCCGAAATGAGACGATCGAACAGAGAACCAAAGCTATCGACATGGCCCGAAGGATTAGCAAGTTGAAGTGGCAGTGGGCTGGTCACATCTGTTCCAGAAAGATACCTGTAGGAATAGACGTGTTCTTGACTGGAGAACGCGTCTTGATAAACTTAGCGTAGGACACCCTCCAGCTAGGTGGAGTGACCATAAACGCAAGTTGCTGGCAGTAGTTGGGTGCGATGAGCTGAAGATGTCCAGCACTGGAAAGTAATAGGCTGATAATGATGATCGATTAGATGTTTTATGAAAATATATCGATACATTGAGTAACAACATCTTTTTCATACATCGGATCGATTCATAAACATCGATAAATATCGAATGTATTCGATGCATCGTTGTATATCCAATATCGGCAAGATCCTTAATTCCATACTCGACACTAGGGATGTGCAAATGGAAAAAATATATCGATATAAATGATATATATATTTTAAAAATATATCGTAATCGATATGGTAAAAATATCGATATTTCGATATATCGATATTTTTTAATTTTTGGTAATTTTTTAATTGTTTTCACAGATCTCAAAAAGGCAATTTATACCACAAAACCTAATAAGGCGGCTGAAAAAATATCGAATTCGATATTCAAAAATAAATATCGAATATCGATTATATTGAAATAAAAATATCGCCGATATATTTCGATTATTTAAAAGAAATATATCGATTTTTTTAATATCGATTTTTTTTGCCCATCCCTATTCCTAATCGACACCCATTTGTCCAGCAGTTGCTTTACTCGTTAGTTACAATTTTTTAACATGTTATATAAAATGTTTGTAATTTTTCTGCACTAAATTGTTGCTTCCAGTAGATTAATTGGCGGTTAACTTAAATATATGCCGCGGAAACGCAAGTCGGATTTGTCAACGAAGAGCAGAAGGGCTCGAGCCAAGGCGATTGCTAGGAGTAAAGAGACCTGTCTTGTGGCGGAACTGCGACGTTTCAAAGCAGCGCAGCGTCAAAGGGATCTAAGGGCTGCCGAAACGCCAGAGCAGGCTGCAATACGACGTCAAAAACAGGCACATTATCTATTATCTAGACGTGCTTCTGAAAAGGCGAAGCAGAGGCGAGGTTTGTTTAAGGGACAAGCTAACTCAAGAACTGTAGAACAATCTCCAAAGTTGCTTCAGAAACGGGTTCAGCAGCATGCAAGCCCGAAGGCAGCCAGGACGCCGGTGCAATCACAAGTACAATCACAAAAGTTCTTTGGTGTTTAGGTGACAAACGTTAAATCAAAAATTTTACTCCACTTTGTTAAGTGATGTTTTTAATTATGGAAAAGCTTTTTCATAGATTTATGTTCTATATAAAGTGGCTATAACTTGCATTAGAGCACAGGCTGATTCTTAACAAACAAGCAAATTTGTGGCATTAGAACCATCATTGTTTGAGCTTCAAATCTCGATCCACTGCAGTATTTAAGTCACCTCAAAGAGGTTTCTCCCATAATCCCCCTCCTGGTTATGCAGGTTGCTGACTTTATGAAGAAGTTATCCTTAATGTACGCTTTTCCATAATTTCATGTTGACTAAAAACTTTAACATTGTTTTATTCAACATGTATAAACCATGAGCACTTAACATCAAGTGGTCTGTCTGTCTTTTCCACAAGTTAAGTCAAAAAAAAATTGAAATTATACCTGTACTGAAATTAGTAAATTTTTCTTTACAGTGTGAAGAACCACATAAGTGGTCAAGCGGCACTTTGAGAGGTGTGGTGGCATTGCTGGATGTCTGTTCAGAATCTAGGTATCAGGTTCTAAAGTTTGCCCTAGAACAATTAGGGGCAGTAGTGTTGTCAAAATGGAGCCCCCTACTCACTCATCTAATTTGGACGCAAGGTAATATAAAGCCTATAATGACCTTTACATAGCTTCTGGGTAAATATCTAATGATGGTTAGGTCTGTGGTTCAAAATCTAAAGTATTCGAACTCTGAGGAGGGACCATAGGTTTCCTTTAAGAATGAATAAGTAATTAGTTTTTACATACATATTGAATTAAAGGTACAAATATTTGGCATTTTTGGCTCTCTATGTACCCTTAAGGGAAAGATAGTACTTAATTGTATTATTATTATTATCAGAATGGAATGGAATCATCATAGTTATAAATAAAACATAACAAAGCCTGTGGTGGTGGTGGTCTTATTAATATAATAGCATTAAAAACATTTATCTAACTTTAGACCTATACCCTGAAAGGGTAGGCATAGGAGTGTAGGACACTTCTACATTTCACCAGTTATGTTTATGTCTTATTGTTGGTGGTAACTTTAAAC
>DWEC01001008.1:0-14477 GCA_018245735.1 Microceris miodesmiata
ATTAAGTGGATCACGCTTAGCCGATTTCAACGTTTCCGACAATCTTTATCGGGGGTTTTGTAAAGATAAACGATATCCAGATAAATCTTCCCCCAGAACTATTTTATTGGGGTAATAATTGACTATAGTTAGTATCTGTAAGTTGTAAAGTAAGTCTATGAAGAAAATACATAATATGCTACGTTGCAAAGAAACAATTATCAATCAGTTTCTTTAGCAAAAGGAGCGTCAAACTAAGAATATTAACAGTAAAACTATAATATAGAGACTTCCACGGTTAATGTTAATAAATAGATTAATGCCTGTTATCATTCAAATAATAATAACTGTTGCGGAGAAGTCCCTAGCTAACTGGAGTAGTAGGGGGGCCTGCCCCGAAATGAAAGGCGGAGATATAAAAATTATTGCGTGTATTGCGAGAAGCGCGCGGTTATCTTGAATGCGTTGGGGCGACTGGCTCGTCGTGTCCGGTCGTTCCGTTCTGCTGCCCTCCGGTCGCGGTGCGAGGTGCGCGGGAGGCGGGGCCCGCTCGCGCCCGCTGCTGGTTGCGTGGACGCCGGGATTTTGGCGCCATCAATAACTTATTACTGTATACGCCAAGGAGTTTATGATAATTATGTAACGCGTTAAACAGATACAAACATCGTCAATGCAATGTACAACGTATTTATGTACGTACATACAAAATCGATGTCTTTCTAAATGTGTTCTCGGTTCATTATAAAAACAGTTCGCTGATAACGAACTAGAACATTTTCACTATTAAATGTTTCGTGAGTGCTTATACACATGATTATGAATTAGAACATTTTCGTAACTCATTAAGACGATAAGTATCAAACATAGTTCAAATTTAATTCTAATAGAATCTTCTAAATATATTTTTAGACATTTCGATACGATAAACATAGGTTTTATTATTTTTTGTTTATTATTAAATTTTCCTTCTACTAACAAGAAAATAAGTGGGGCATTTGGTAAATTTCATTTATTCTTCTATTTCTACAAAATCATAGGTGATTCTCCAAAGGGAAGTTTTCGTTACCTTTCTCTACATATCTCAAAATTCAAAAGCTAATTTGTTGAACAAATAGAGCTAATGCTGTGCAATTCTGGATTTCATTATATTTTACCGTAACTTTGGCTCTATGCTCCAGCTCGTTCCGCACATCAGGTATGTCCCCCGAGTTCTCATTCCTGTTATGAACATAACAATATGTTACCGTTCCACTGCTGAAGCAACGAAATTTTCTCTATCCATGTTTCCTTTCCATTTTTGGCGGCCAAAACGACGATTTGTGACCCTCTAAATGGCTCGTATAAGCGTCGGAGATGACGATTATTAAACGTTACGACAATTGTGGAGTTGTGGTGCTTGCGGATAATAATTTTCCGGGAATAATTCCCCTTGATGTAACATTGTCCACGAAAATTGTGGTAGGTGCCCATCTGACCCCTATTCGTCAAATGCGGTGTATGTTTATGTTAATGGTTTAATTTCCAAGTCTGGAAAATAGCAATTTAATTTAAATGGAAAAGAGAAATAGGACATTATGTTAATGTAATAATGAGGGGTGCTTTTTTTACGATGCAAGATAAAAATATGAATGCGTTTGAATTTAGTACTTTTAACGTGACACGGAAGATTGTAAATAATGCTACTAGATAATAATATTGGTATTTAACCATTAACTCAACTGTGCGTGAAGTAATGTGTCATGTTGTTGTTAATCGTCGTATTGTTACGTTTTATCCTATTTTAATGCATAATACATTCACAGCAATAATTTTGCGCGTTGCGATACTTAATTTTTGTCACAGAATCCCTGAAGGCTGCGTATTATCTTCCAGCGGTTGGCACCTGTATACAGATTGGGCGTAATTATCTTTTTGTAATTAACAAAAGCAGTGATAGCCTTGTGGAATTCAGCCTCTCACTCCGGGGTCCTGGGTTCAAATCTATGGCGCGCATCTCTTTATAAAAGTGCGTTTTAAATTTAAATATTACTTGCTAACGGTGAAGGCAAACATCGTGAGCACCTGTACACCTTACAGTATATTAAAAGAAAAATTCTAAGATGTCTGAAGTCTGCCAATCCACACTTGGTCTTTGCTAGAGTATGGCCTTTACCCTTTCATTACGAGAGGAGAGCAATATTCAAACAATGGAATCATAAATGGGTTGATTATAATTATCTCTACCACATGATCACACCCGGATAAATAATTTTTATTTGTTGATTTGAATAGCATTTAGCTAATGACATATTATTTTATAAAATACCGGTAAATATAATTACGCAGTGCTGTGTAATAAGGTAGAAAAGATTCGTTATTTATTTGTGTTATAAATTAATATAACATTATCCTTGTATTTCCCCGAAAAAGTATGGTAGAGAATAGTACTCCCACGTGCAACCTGTACATATTTAGAATATACATATGTATATGGAATGGGGGTGCGTCAGTAGCTGTAGACTGGACACAAATTACAAGCTCCTTAGAAGGGTGTTTCAAATTCAAATACATATGTACCACATAACCACATAACATTTGTCAAAAAATATGGCAGTAGAAAATTTATAAATACCTACATAAAATTATATGGAGATAAAGATAGAGTTGCTACAATAAGAAGCAAAATTTATTTAAAATATTCAGCGATTATAAATTATGAAATGTAACATCACGCATGTAAACCCCGAAGGGTAGCGGATTGTAGTACATTCCCACATTTCACCAGTTACGAGTACGTTTAAATTCCATGGAATATTTGGTGACCCTATTGCCATACACCGGGCACAATTCCAGACTCCGAATTACTACTAGAAATTCTAAATTAGAAAAATCCTATACAACCCGACCGTATATCCAGGCCCGGGATTTGAACCCAGGACTTCCCGATGGGCAGTCGCGCTTGAAGTCACTCGACCAACGAGGCAGTCATTAAAATTATGGATAGTTGTTACAGAATGGTTTAAAAAATTGTTATTCAAAATCAAATAATCTCATTATATGCATAGAACAATACTTGCGCAATGTATCATGAAAGATCAGAAAAGTCTAACAAAAATATGTCACAACTCCCGTCACGTAGCGCAACTGCGGTCGGGTTCGCTTATTTTGATATATGATTCCCGAAACCAGATATGTAAGCCTGTAAACACTTTCCCGTAGAGTCGCATTTCTATAAATAATCGCAAGTGAAAAACGCGAATACTGATCATTGTTTTTAGTCCTGATTAAATTGTAAATAAATCATTGCAACGCGTCTTCTTCATTGTTTATTTCTTTATGTATAATATTTTCTGCTGGAGAAGCAACATTTGATTTGTTGTTCAGAGTCTTACAAAATGAGGCTTTTATTACTGGGACTTAGCTATGAGAGCGCTTCGCTAAGCAAGCGCGACTGCTGATCAAGAGGTCTTAGGAGCGATCACCGGTTTGGGCAAAGGATTGGGTTTTTCTAACTTGAAACGTCTCACCGTATTCCATGGTGGGCCGCATAACGTAAACGATGCGTCGTGAAAGTGTACAACATTCCATTGCCTACCGTTAGGGAGTAATACAAGCGTGATCTTATGTAATAATTTTGATTTAGAAGATTATAGTTATAATAGTGATAGTAACGTAACGTTACGCCACGTAACGCACCTCAGTAACGTAACGTAAAAATAATCCAATTCTTTTGGTTACGATGTTTCGATTTAGTACGTTATGGTTTTTTCGTTGTTGACATTTACTACAATTAAATAGTTTTACGCCACGTTTTAAGCATTATAATTATTATCGTCTTCCATTTCATCGTTTAGTTCTAAGCTGATGAGGGATAGTGAGCGAGGGCAAATGGAGGTGGAAGAGAAGTGAGGAGAATTAGAAATCCCTTTGAATCTCAGTTGGAGAAGCGAAGCATGGAGTCATTTCTCTGCTTAAGGTAGTGCTTAGATACTGATTGTTGTTTCTGTTAAACAAAAGAAGGTTATTCGACTGGAAGGGAACTAAGCAAGACTGTCACTACTTACTTTCAAGGAGTAAGTACACCTGCTGGTTATCATACAACGCATGCGTCGAAACTTGGAGCGAAGCGTGTGATGCTGATATCCTAACACTCAGTTGTCGGACGAATCCCGGCTGCTTCGAACGTACGGGATTCGGAGTCCGGACTTCGCGGGATCGTTAGCGCCGTGCTCACGCCCGATTCGAAACACCGGCTCATTCGTAACGCAACTTTATAAAATTGTGTTTGTGGTTTTGTGTTGTGTGTTTCGTCTTTGGCTCGTCGAGAAATAAGGTAGGCTTAAATAATTATGATGAACATTTATTCAATGTTCGTTTTAAGTGTTTTCAAAGAGTGTTCTTAAAGAGTTACAGAGCAAGAATTTTTAATGATGTTTAGGTGTTGTGCTATTAATTTTTAAAGAGCTCTCTACATTTAAGTAAACGTTTCGCTACTTTTAATTCCTTATAAAATATTTGTTTTGTGTTCTAAAGCTTACAGAATATTACAGTGATAATAAGGATTTTATTTAACCTACAAGCTTTTGTAATAAAACTGATTAAATATAATTAGCCAAACATTTGTAATAACTTTTATATTATATTTCGATTAAAAATGAAATAAATAATTATGTAAACTGTAATTACATATTTTAAGTATACATATATAACTAAGCAGTAATCAGTATTACAGTGATTAATTACACAAGACTAATTATTGAAAATAAAGTTTACATAGAGCCGTTCGTTCAAGGAGTTTATTTCTCCTTTGTAGAAAAGTTCTAGACACATTATATCATATTATCTCACACATATTTGAGCTTTGTGTCAGATCTCAGTTCACATCAAATATACTTTTTATACTCCAGCTACTCAAAGAGGAATTTATAGTTAAATTAAAATGTTTAAAATATTTAGGTTCTATGGGCCATATTCATTTTAAGTTCAGGATTTTACATTGATATTAAAAACAATAGTTTAACTTATACATACATATATATCTTCATGCCAAGTCCCTTAAAGGGTAGGCAGAGAGTAATCAAATTAATTACTTTAACTTTTGTTACTTGTTAATGACCATTTCAAATTATATTTAATACTATTATTTTTGTGAGTCACGTTCTTGCTTGTGAGATGATGATGTGTGGAAAATCCCAATGATGTATTCTGGAAATCCGATGATTATATTACTTATATTACTAATACATGTTTCCAAAATAAATTAATTTGTCTACAATGTAATTGTACAGTAACAGCGTGTTAGAATATTTGTTATTTATATACAACACATGTAGTATATAAAAGCGGAGAAAGTGTAATTGGTTTCCGATTTCAACCAGTCGTAATAACAAATTCAAGATTTTAAAAATAGTCTCGCCAGTAAATCTGTTTATTAAGTAAAAGTTCAAAATTCTCTAATGTAGTTGACGGGTCCTCAGACCTTTACAATGAGTGATAAATGAAACCGCTTTCCCAGGCCCACTGACCTTTGATTGTGTTTGAGCTTTCGCTCTTTCGCTTTTGCGAGACAGCTTCACATTTCCACAGTGGGTACAGCTTGAACCGCTTGCGGAAATATGATGTGCGAGGCTGTCGGATCAGACTCCTCTCTGCTTTTCACTTTGCTGAGTTTTTTCTAGACGCAGATTTTTCTTTAAAAGCATGTATTAACTTTCTTAATGGGAACTGCCAATATAATAATATAAAGTACATGATGTTACACTTTCATTCAATTTTCACGATACAAAATAATGACAGTACAGTTTCATGTAGTTAAGGCTCTAGTGGCACCTTTAATAATGTAAAATTAATCACAATGGTAATTAAATCAATTATTTTTTTATAAAGTGATAGCTACTATGGTCAAGAATTCAACACATTTTTCAAATATCACTTGCTAACGGCGAAGGAAAACATCGTGAGAAACTCTGCGCACCTTGTAATTAATATTAAGAAAAATCGAAGATGTGTAAAGTCTGCCAACCTATACTTGCCCAGCCTGGCAGACAAACTGCCAGTCTTATCACTAGACCCATATTACAACAGTTGAAAGATAATTGGGTCGATTATTATTATTATTTATCGGTATAAACTAAGAGAATTTTGACTGAAAACTGGATTCAAAATTTCTATGTGATATATGTATATGTAGTAATTATGTACATAAGGACTTAAATTTACAAATACAAACATTTGGGTATTGGAGTTTCTTTGTTTTAAAAACGTCTTTCTGTGTAGCACGTTACTACTAAATCTCTCTTTTCTCTTCTTTTCTCTCCTCTCTTTCTTTTCCCTTTTATTCACTGCACTTCTATATCCACTCCTTCAGTGAAATATAGGCGTGATGTTATGTATTGTATTTTATACACGTCTTAAAAAAGGGACATTAGATTACTACGATATCAACGAGAAATATCGGCTTATATAGATTATATACGATTAAGCACGGCTTAGAACCTAAGCCCGGCCGATCTTCGGACGCCATCGCAATTAACGAGTTACCCTAATTCTCTTTGTTTCATTTGTTTTTAACGATTTATCTCCCGCTATTTCAGCCGTTCGAGGTTACTCTTTATAATATTCTACTGCTAAAGAATTCTAATAAACCTCTCAAACTGGATGCTTATGTCACTGGAGCTTCATAGGTTATGAATATTAGGTAGAGACGTCTAGTCTATCGATTTGAGTAACTACGAGGGTAGAGAGAGCCTTTTATTTTTGTATCATTGAAATGTACATCCTTGTATTCAAACGTATACATCGGGGCAATTCCTTAGTCAAAATATTGACATATTTTCGTCTTAGATTTGAAACAAATGACGTAAGGAATAAGCTTCAAACGCTATTAAATATAAACATTTATTTATAACAGTATGAATTAAATGTTTCTCTACACTTATATACTATTATTTACGTATTTTAGTTAATATATTCTTAAGTAATTTTCCTATGTATCTATATTTAGAAGCAGTAACAGGCTGTGTACTATACAGAGGTTACAGGATTATATCGGAGCTAGAAAAACAAAATTCTTTTAATTAAATGGATTGTAACATGTATTTTAAGGTATTTATCATGTTTTTTATTCGACCCAATCCCGTTGTATGACAACGGTTGCGCATCAAATCGTCAAAGAATTTAAAGTTGCTAGAAGTCTACAAGTCGGCATTAATCGGTTCGGTCATCCCGCCGGGCTGGAGGGCGTCCTACACTACGTTTGCCGGTTTTCCGATCCGCGATCTCCACTCCAGAACTCACCTACTCCACCGGTTGTCGGTTCTTCGGCAGATATGCCCAGCCCATTGTCACATATGGTTTTTGTGATTGTCTAATAAATTCGAACTTATTCATGGTTATTCTTCATAAGCTGATATTCGATATACGTACCCTTCCAAAAGGAGAAAATTTTAAAGTTTAGTTTTCTAACAGGTTGCAGGATTCTTCCGTTTTCTATATCATTATGTTCAAACGGTTCTTCACGATGCCTTTCTAAATCGGTGTAGCTAATTTGAATCCAGTTATTATATAATACGCACCTACTTTATAACAAAATATGAGGTGCGTGTTCAACGTCACGTCAATTGAGTGGAGTTCTGAATTTTGAACAACTAGGCTACACTATTACTGATACTTATCTATATACACATTGCTACGACTTTATAACTCCATTGTTATATATTAATTATAGCTTTCTAATTAATTACATATTATAATTTTCAGTATTTGTACAAAAAAAAAATATTTAAGTACTTGATAAACAGCTTGGACGTCTAACAAGTTTTATTAGTATCGCATCGCAGGATACAGGAACCCATATTTTTGAAAGCACTTCGATGCGAAAAAGCACTTGTCAAATTTGCTTTTTAATGCTCAATTTTTAAAAGTAAACTTGTTGGTAGAACTAAAATTTAGAAATAATATTCAATCAGCAACGGAATTGCTACAGTGCTACGAGGGCTACGGGCTTCGTTTATTTTCAATGTATTTTATACATTACGACATTTTCAACGTCGTGTAAATTTAATTTGAGGTCAAATATCCGCAATGTAAGCTCCCTTGAGATAAAGCAGGATTCTAAGATGCCTTAAGTTCTTAGATAGTAACAAGAAGTACGCAAATGTGACGAAATAATATATATTATGACTGTCCAGTACTGTAACTCATAGGCAAAGATACAAATGATTTACCCTTACACTTGCATTTCCAACTTAATAACTGGTCATCATCATCATCATTAGCCTTCGCATCTAACTAGTGCCTGCCACTTTGCGTATAACGTCACTCCACCTGGCTGGAGGGTGTCCTACACTAAGTTTGCCAAGTCGCGATCTCCACTCATTCTCTTAATATTACGGTTTTTTCATGTACTTCTAAATAACATTTAAATTAGTGTAAATTATTAGACAAAATGAACATCGTATGATATGACAGAATTACGTCTACACGTATATACACGTAAAATAACACGTCTCCAGGTAATAGATCCAGAACATATCTCCTAATTGACCCGATCTTGTAACTCCCTCGTAATTGATCATTTGACTTAGTGGCTAATATAAACAAGAAGTTTAGTAGTTAAAGTTTTACGAAGTTGAGCTAACTTCGTGACTGCTACCTGAAACGTCCATCGAAAGTAAGTAGATATTTATTGTTAGCGATATTTGCGCTTGGAGTTCGGTAATATTCTCACCGCCTAACTACGGAAGGACTTAAACATTACTGGTGAAACATGGATGTGTACTACACTAACATTTACATCTACATAACATTTTAAATTTTATTTTATAATACTTTTTATATTTGTAGTCACGACAATATTTGCAATATTTAATGTATAAAAGACAAGAACAACGCCTAACAAATTTGCACTCATATATTCTTAATCATGAAAATTACATACCATCAACTCGTAAAATGAAACACGTCTGAAAAAGGGTTGGATCGCATTACATTATCCCAGGGATATGAGGGATCAGTGCTAATTAAAAACGGTTTAAGCCTTATTATTATTTATTTAAACAAAGGTGTTATGTTTTTAGTAATAATATATTATGTACATTTATAATCAAAATTTAATTTGTTCTAATTTAATTTTCTTAATTCTTTAATCGAAAGATTAAACAGATATTTATAATAGTGTATGTGACTTTAAGGTAATATAGACAATATATAAATTCAATGTAAGTAAAATGTGTATAGATTTATCCATTTAATTACGTAGAGGACTATTATTTCATAATTTAATTATGTGAAGAGATACAATGAAGTTCTATGTAGCGGTGTGACGTAGCAGACTGTTAACAGCGCCTACGCGCCCTCTACGTAACTTAACTCGTCTCACAAATCTATTGAAAAGATATACACTGTTTTTTATTAAATAAAAGGTCAGTATTAAATATCAGTGATCTTAGGTTGCTATTTTTCTAGACTGTTGGAATTTTCTAACGACATTGTAACGACGGTGGTTATATAACAGGCGATTGGCCATTGTGACGAAAATATGAATTTATTTAGGAATAGCGTTTTCACATAGTGAAAAATTTTATGCTCGGTTCACTCAAAAAAACTTTAAAATATAGTTCCAAATAAATGTATTCTAAAATTGCAATTAAGAATTAAAAGAGTCGGAATTAATTTTTAGAAATTGAGACAATCCTCCCGCCTGGGGCCGGAATTCAAATCCAGAGACGACATCTGACTTTAGAAAAATACATGCGTTTTTAACACAAAATATCACATGCTATATGGTGAATAAAAACATTCTGAAGGAACCTCAACAGTCAAGGGTTATTTATATTGATTTTTAAAGCATCAAATTTCCTCTGGACCGTACTTGGTCAGTGTGGCAATTAATGATATTTTTCTCCATGGTCCTGGGTTCAAATCCCGGGTCGGCTACTATTGGATATTTCTAATTTAAAATTTCTAGTAGTAACTCTGAGTCTGGAGCTGCGCCCGGTGTATGGCAATAGGCTCAACCGTATTTCTAAGAACGTGTACTCGTATCTAGTGTAAAGTCAAGCTACCAAAGTTAAAAAACATTGAATACTTGGTTGTATCTACATACTCCACTTTAGTAGCAAAGTGTAATATTTTCGATACAGTGTAAAAACAACAAGGTTTATGATCGAACGTCAGTTTGAAGAAAATTAGCTATTATTTTTTTGCTTCCCATATTACTAGACGACGTTCCTTCATACTTTGTTGTTTAGCAGGAATTATCGGTAGTAATATTTTCTAAAACTTTATAAAAATGTTTTATAGATAACATACATCTTAGAATATACTTAAATTTGCAAAACATATTGATGAGTTTTTACAACTTTATAAAGCTGATATAATCTTATTTAAAAAATCTATATTTTGAATATAGTTTTAAAATATATGTCCTTAACGTTTACATTTATTAACATTGCAGCAATGGCAAAAAAATTCAATCGACAAAAACATGGGACAGGTTCGCATGTTTTTTTTGATTAAAATATTTCTGTACAGAATATTCCTTTTGTTATAATGCACACTTTAGATTCCTCTAGACTATTTCACTAACATCTTATAATGAATTCAATTTTCTCTCATCGTAATAATTTATCATTTATATATAAATCATATCCTAATAATTATACTTGGTTCACGAATCAAATGTAGATACTCCATTGATTTGATTTAATTATCAATCAACGTCTTACCCAAAGCCCAAATAGTAGAACGAGCAGAATTTAAATTGGGGTTACACTAATTCGAAATCTTATCAGATTATTACCTCAGATTTTGATTATTCTCATCTTAAATTACAGAAAGTGTTCAAAGTGAACTTAAATTACTGACAGTACTCATTTGTATAAAAGTGTTAAGGGAAATATAATACAGTTTTTTTACGTTATTTGTTTCCAGTTATAAATACGTATAATTTAACAAATGGGAATGATTTTTCTTTTTGATATAACTAATATGGAACAGAATGAATTTATTTGGCATAACAATGTAATTAAACGATGCACCCCCTGCACCCTGAACGCTTGGGTCGTGTTTACCGCACATACTCAAACAAAAGTACACGAACTCGGTGCTCTCTAAACTGTCCGCTCAAAATTCCTACCCACTGTAAGGCATATTAGTGTATTCAAAGGCTTCTAACGAGTTACTAAATTGAAGAAAGCAACACCATATCGAGAGTATTTATAAACCTAATTACAAGAAAAGTTTGAGCGAAGTAGGTGGGTACTAGAATTTCGTTGTTCTCAACTGGCACCGTTCAAGTCAAATGTACTTTTAAAGAGCCACATTTGTATTGAAGAGCTATAAGCCTTCCGAAAAGTTTTCAGATGAAATGGGAATTGTTTCGATGTAATTACGTTTGGAACGCCTTACGTGCAGACGTCGATCTCTTTGAATTTGTAGTTATCTGTCGGCTTTGCAGCCACATTATACATAAAATAAAAAAAGTACCAAAATGGAATAAAGTGAAATATATGACGTATATATAATATACCATGAGCCTATTTCATTCCTCTGTCTAACCCTTCGAGGTATTACAGGCGTGATTTTATTATTATATTAATTGATTTATATTAATAATTAATTTATATTAACTAATTATATTAACAATTAATAATTAATTAATTTATATTAACTTTTAAAATTATATATATTATTTATTTATTGTATAATATTATATTGGTGTTCCATCAATACAAACTTTGTATCGCTATGAAGGATGCGGTTTTGAAATCATCAATCAATTATTTGTGAGAGCATCCTGTATACAGTTTATCAGTCTTTACACGGTAAATAATATGAATAATGTAATAAAAACAAAACGCGAGAGAACCAAAAACAATTTTACGTAACAAATTTTATAAAAATCAAAATATACTCAATACGAATTGTTACTTTGTAAATACGGGTTTTTGTAACGGGTTTTATTTGTGTCCGATTGTTCTGTTAAAGTTGTTAATTGGCGAAGTTTGATTTATCTATACGAATACATTCTATTTGATTTGCTTATAATTGGAATTGCGAACGCATTGGAGTACAATTATGGAATCGTCAAAGTACAATGCAAATAGCGTTCAGAATTTCGTTTGCATAGCGCTTTTGTACAGTTTAATATAAATTTAGTAGTGAAAAATTAAATTGTTACTCAATTTGGTCGCTAACAGAGTCGATTCAGCTTTCATTTTTAGTTTTTATTATCTAGCTGTACTAATTAATAATCGGCAGAGGACGTTTTACAAGAGACAGTAGTGCTCTAATCATACAGCTGATAAAATACATATTTATATATACAAATAAACACTTACGAAGATAATTCTACACTACAACACAGAATTAACAGTTGTATGCATCACACAAATATTTGTTCAGATTGGGAATCGAACCCAAAACTTGAGACTCAACAGTTAATTCCACTAACCATTAGAACAACAGCTGTCAGTCAAACTTTTATATAAATCAATTATAACTTATATTATTACTTTCCGGATATCCGATTCATTTTCACAATATATGTATATGTTATATACTCTTCACACGTAGGGCTGCCTCGTTGGTCGTGTTGGTTGCAAATGCGACTGCCGATCGGGAGGTCCCGAATTCGATTCCCGGGCCGAACACTACAAAAATTTTCTAATTTAGATTTTCTAGTAGTAATTCGGAATCTGGATGTGTGCCCGATGCATGACAACAGGCTTACCACCTATTCCATAGAGGGACGTAAACGTAACCGGTGAAACATGGGAGTGTTCTGCATTCCTCTGCCTACCTCTTCGGGGATTACAGGCGTGAAGTTACGTTCGTTATATACTCTTCACAATTTATTTACGTCCTTTACCAAGTTATTGACTCTCCACAAGTTTCGCACTCTACTACTAAGACGTCCTGAAATAGCGCTACGCTACGATGAAAACAATCATGTCTTATCAGCGGATAGACGCGTTAATTGTTGAAGTTTGGTATCATTGATTGATAAAATGGGATCCAGTTAACTTCGAAACTTGACGGAAAGTTGTTCGATTTGTGTTGTTTATTAGTTTTTTGAATTAACCTTCCTCTAGGTAACAATAGGATTGAGTTTAGTGTTACGAGTATTTTAGTGTTAAATATGAAACTATTCTGAGTTTCGTATAAGTATGTACAACGGAAATAGTAACACTACGTGCCAAGTCGATTTAAAGATTTGTGGCTGCTATACTAAAGGTCATTTCTATTATTTGTGTATACTGGAGGGCATCAATAGGCTACCGGAACCCGCGACCTGGCCTTAATCCGACAGCCTTAATTGCAAAAACCGCGAACGCTCTGTAAAGTTAAGTAACCCTAGGTCGTCGGGTAAGCTCCACCGCTGACCTCTGGTGGCAAGTTTTCGGAAGTTAGCCAGTACATGACATAGCTAGTTAAGCTGTCAATCTCGGTTACAGTCAATTTATTGTCTTCAAGCCTTCAAAGAGGACCAGCTATCTTCGGTGTGGCTCAAAAATCTTAATAGCCCATCTGACACCTACTTTACAACTACAATCTCTGTCAATCGTTGCATTTCTACGAATTCAGACATCATCATTTATGATGATGATGATGAGATATCAGTCACACATAGGGATTTGCTTATCGCCTATCACACGTTGGCTCTTACTTATTACCTTTACCCTTACTCCATTTCTCTTTTTATCATAGGAGAATCGTGGGAATGTTCTAAACTCTTGTCTACCTCTTCGGGGTCATATAGGCGTGATTTTGTTTTTAATTTATTATCTTGTTAGTGTAGCATAAGTTGTACTATATTTGCGATCAGATGGAAATTAAAAAATACCTGCATGACGCGTAGCCGCTTAAAGCTTCAGCCTTCATCGGTAGAAAAATAAACCTTGTCCAACACTGAGAAGTTGAGGAAGTTATTGCCAACAGACCGCAGCACATGACTGATATTATGAACGAAAGCATCTATTTTAATGTCAACACAAAATTGCTTCAGACCATAAACAAAGTTCCATTGTTCACGTTACGCGGAGTTCATTTGAAATGATAAAATCCACTTCGTTAAAAACAGATTAAGGTAAACAAAACCATAATCTTTGTGTAACAAGCAGACAAACATTTGTTATTCACGAAAGTGTGTTATTAATATCGTTAAGGAGTGTTTACTGAATTATTTCAGCGGCATTAGCATTTCGGTTTCATTATTCCGGGGTTCAAGTTTGGAGAGCGCACCGTTTGGACACAGTTTAATCATTAATATAAAGTTACGCTATTTTATATAGGTATTATTAATAAATTAATATAATCCTCTGCGATGTTAATGTCATGTACATATACACACATAAAATGTATACATAGCCAAATCTAAAATGGTTATCTGCATTGATCTGATTTTAAATATTTATTCCTCGGGAAATCGAACCTCCGAACCCTTGCTTTGCAGGCGGATGTGGAGACCCAGGTACCAAAAATATTACCCAGTTATCACCCAGTGGTCTGATCAAATT
>DWEC01001009.1:0-14474 GCA_018245735.1 Microceris miodesmiata
AAAATAAAAATGATGAATAAAATTTAATTTATTTCCTTTGAAAATTCGCCCAGCGAAGCGGGCGGGGACAGCTAGTATCGTATATAAGTGTAGTACGTAAGACGAGAAACACCGCTTGTCCCAACGCTTCGACAAATCGTAAACAATCCGTCAAGTTTAGTATCGGGCATTGGACATTTGAATCTTTGACAGCGATTGACAAATTTCCAACAGTGATTTCGTGCTTAGCACACTAAGCATTTAGATCTCGTTTTTGGTTACGGAAGAACATTCTGTAAGGTTTGTCGAGGTTTTCCACCACCCTTTAGGATTCCCTAAGAAAGATTGAACGCTAACACGTACCAGTAACTAGAATAAGGCTCACAAAATTTGCTTTGAGGTAAAAACACGCTTTGAGGTAATGCTGTAAGCTTATGATCTCTAGTAACTCAAACAGATTTTTACTAAGGGCTGACTGCGTATATCATCCATTTTTTTGTCATAACTAAGTCTTTGCATTTATCACTATGAAGCTTGCACATAGCACCCGTTCTCCATAATTGACGGTACGCTGAAAAATATACACACACACAAGAATAATAAGTGCTAAGAAATGTATGTAATGTGCAATAAACTAACATATCTATTGATAACTTCAATCATAAATCTTTGAACTTTACGCGTCGGTTTATCGAAAACATTAAAGGCGAACCAGGCGAGACGGAGTACCATTAAAAGAATAAATTACAATATGATATTTTCTGAACGTTTTGTCTTGTTTGATTCATTGGTTAAACAACATATAGAAATGGCTTCCCGATTTTAATCTACTTATACCTACATACATAAAAAATACGTAACACCGCGATTGAATCTCCCCGAAGGGATAAACAGAGGAGTGCAGTGTGAGCTTATTTATATACAGCGCACCTAATACAAATTCAGACTTTGCGCTATTATTAGGAATTTCGAGTAAGAAAACCCTATAATAGTAGGCAGTCCCGGGTTCGAATACAGGACTTTTCGCTAAACAGTCGCGCTTACAACTATTCAACTAACTAGGCAGTTGCATGATTAATGCTATGCTACAAGACATCTTGTATTTAGAACTCATTTATTTATATCATGGTAGTAAAATTTAAACGTAGGAAAATATAAGAAATTATAGGTAAATATATTAGGTACTATAGAAAAGAACGAAAATGTAGAGAAACGACATCTTCACCGTGCAGCTGCAGGCCACGTTCGTAAATATAATCACGCCAATTTCCCGTAGGAGTAGGTAGATACTGAGAACATACATTTACTACAGTCATCGCAAACTTCTTTAACAATCCATACACACACATTATCAGCCCGTCATCGTTCACCGCTTTACATAGGCCGCTCCAGTGGCAAGCCACTGAGCTCGTTCTTCTGCTCTACGCATCCAACCACTGCCAGCCGTATTGTTTGCGTATATCGTCACTCCACCTAGCTGAAAAGCATCCTATGCTACGTTTGCCAAGTCGCGGTCTCTACTGCAGAACACGTCTGCTGCAGCGGCTATCGATCCTGGGACAGGTGTGACCAGCTTACTGCCACTTCAACAATCCATATTGGGAACATATCCCAGCTTCGCATCGGGAGATATGTTTTCTCTCCGCCTCAATACGGATAATCAAAACATCGAATACGATAAATTAGCTTACAGCAAACGAAGTTTATAAAATAATCAATCAAAAATTAATATGGAGTTTGATGAACAAAGTCATTTAAAACTTTCATGGAAAATGATTAATGTAGGAACTAGTACAGAGATTCAATAATAGTGCTCTGAAGATTAAGGAACTCAATCTTGGAACTTTGATTGAGATATTTTTTATCGGAGATTCTGAGCTCCTACTGGTCAACTTCCAACAAATTTTCTTAATTCCCAACTTTGCTAACTGTTAACTATTGGAAATTACGTAATCATGGTTAATAAATTGTATTAAGGTCATTAGCGTAAGTCGTCAATGGCAAAAAAAAATATTCCTTATTCAAATCATACATTTTCAATATAATTCGCTACGTACATTGCGCATGGAGTGAATAATTGAATTGGGTGCAGTCAAGTGCTGAGAAAATAGACACGGGAACAAAATAGACGAGACGGGCACAGACAGACATTACTCAGTAAATGATACTGAGTGACTGTTTATCTTATATTTTAATGCATTTGTGTTTGAAGCTATTTACTTCAATGCCAAAATGTAATCTAATTATTTGACTAATTATTTTCCTTTTATAATAACATCTCAACTGAGACATTTGGAAAATTTTATCTATGACCCAAATCATCATCATCATCACCAGCCTTTCTTAGTCCACTGTTGGACATAGGCCTCCCCCAAAAGGGGGTTTATGTCCGTAATCTCCACACTGGGCATGCGGGTTGGAGATCGCAGGGCACGGCTTTTCGCACCACCAGGCGACGGCCAGGGCATTTAGCCGTGCCTATTTACATTGCGCTATACCGCAATCAGCCGGTCGCCAGAGCCTCGTCTGTTATATCAGCGTGTACCACGTGCAGGAAGGTTGGCTTGGTTTCCTGAGAAGGTAATTGGAACCCCTTATACACTCCAAATTTTTTTTTTTCAACCCATTACAATTCCACTTGTTGGAACACGGGTCTCCTCTCATATTAAGAGGGTTAAGGCCATAGTCTGCCACGGTGGCCAAGTGCGGGTTGGCAGACTTCACACACCTTAGAAAAAATATATATTTTTTTTTATAAATTCTAAAGTGTGCAGGTTTCCTCACGATGTTTTCCTTCCCGTTAGCAAGTGTATTTAAATTTAAAACGCACTTTTGTAAAGAGTACACCCAAATATTATAAGCAAAACCTTTCAACGCTCTGTTCCTAAATTATATCGCATAGATCACTTGCGTGTATCTATTTGCCTACGAGATTCTTTTCTTTACTTGAAACTTTGTAAAATTAAGCAATCATAGGTCCGTAGGAATACAATATATACGAACGTTTTTTTTTTCATTTTCTGACGGTCCTTTCTTCGCGAAGCAACGGATAATTGTGATTATTTTTGTATTAAAACATTGAGCGACTTATCTTTTTATCCGGAAACACATACATGACAACCTTTGGGATTCAAAGTTAACCCAAAATTTATAACGTCTGAATGAATTTTAATCAAACTCCCTATTTAGCGGTGTGTGTAACTGTACCTACAGGTAGATGTATGTGTGTGCGTGCGTAAGATACTTCTCTCTTCCTATGTGTATGTTGGTTTCGTTTCCACATTAAAATCGCTGAATCGTTTGTACCAAATTTAGGATGGAGGTCACTCGAATGGTGGGAAGGGATGCAGGATGTGAATAATCCTTTGAATAAATGACTTGCTGAAAGAAATAAGGGATGTATGATTGTAAGGGAATAATTCAAGAAACTTAAATTAAAACATATACTTGTATGTATATATTAGTACTGGGCAACAATAGTCATTATTTATAAAATAATAATTATAATAATTTTATACCATTATTATCTTCTAAAATTTAGTTGTAAATTTAAAGGTAACCTAACAGACATTTTAATCGTACGCAAATAAGAAATTAATTCTGTACTATTATTGAAAGCCAAAGTTTATATTCTTCAAAACATCGCCAAGAAATGTATTATGTAACCGTCTCAGAGTGATTACCTAACGATTGTATGAAAGCCGACGATATATTCACAAAAGACCGTGATTATTTTGTATAGAAAAAACTAATCCAGCAACGCCACAAAGCTGTGGTCCGGAATTCATATGACAAATAACCCTAATAATATTAAACGGATAGCCGTTTTTATATCGGACATTGTACATATAACGCAATGAACATCTATAGAAATATGAACGACGGTTGCTCAAGAGACAATTGATGAAATTCATCATTTATAATTATCAAAATTTAGAAACGCTTACCTATAACTACTACAAAAATTTCCATGTTATCAAAACAATTAAATTATTATAATTTTCAATACACGCCATGCTTAATATATACACTTTAACACATAGCGAACCAACGTATTTTCCACAAAATATTTGAGGTATTTAGTTTATTTTTCAAACAACCGCAGCGCGTTTCGTGATTTTCGTTGTAGACGCGAGAGAATGGTTTTAAACAAAAGCATGCGCGGAAAATTTATTTGCCGACGGCCGCGTCTGGCGCCGCGCCAGCCCTGCTGCCTCACTTTTGGGGGTCAACGCACTGACAGCAATAAACATTTTTCGTTTACACAACCAAATTATGAAGGGTTTTTTGCACAAGTGGACGTTACGTGCACATGTGCTTTCGTAAACTGGCCGTGTCATAATCCCTTTCGCAATTAAGTTTATCCAATACCAACTGTCTAAGCCACTCGGCTATTTAAAGGCTAGTTATTAAAGTAGAATTTCTAGTTACTGTAACCTGGACAAATCTAGACAAGCCTCCTTGGATAGACATTGAACGTAACTAAAGTTATAAGTTCTTATCTTTGGCACATATGTACCTACGTTCTTAGGCTTTATACCGACTACGTGTTGGTTGAAATAACAACAGTACTATTAAGATTACATTATGTGTCAAAGAATAGAAACGGCAATCGCAGTTCGGTTAGGTAAATAAACTGAACATAGTTTATAGTACTAACTAGTACCTATTCCATTTATTTGTATACAAAACGTAACGTCACGCCTGTAATCCCCGAAGGGGTAGACAAAGGAGTGTTTATTATTGTGCATTTATATAGAGATACACACAAAACAATTCACAGAAATATTTACCTTAAATATATTTTAATTATCCACTTTAGAATGTTTATGCTTTTTCACAATATTTTTTATCAAATTCACCCATTGAGAAAAGGGTTGTCTCTTATTTGGCACCTCATAATATTAATTAAAATATATAATTCACTCATATAAGGAAAGTACTACTTAAGTACTGTGTATCTACGTAATGTTCAACAACATTTTGCACTTCGTCGAAGTTCCTCTCCCGCACTTAAGTTTCATGAGAGAGTGATAAATGGGAGTTGCGACCTTGCAAGTTGTATGAAAGCATTTTATAAGAAAATTACCATAATTACCCACTTTTTAAAGTCAAAAAAGGTAAACAGTAATAGCTTTGTTGAAAATTGTAATTTCTCATTCTTTCATTTTGGACAATTTCAATATTCTAGTACACATGGCTACCAACCCGCAGTCTGCCAACCCGCACTTGGCCAGCGTGGCAGACTATGGCCTTAACCTTCTCAATATGAGAGGAGACCCATATTTCAACAATGGAATTATAATGGGTCGATAATTATTTTATTATCATTATAACGACGAAATAGTGTATAGTACTGGTGCAAGAATCATATAAATTTCTATATTTGCAATGAAACGTGCGAAGTATTCGCCGTATGTTAATAGTCTTATTGTTTTCGTTTAACCTCCACTATGAATTATACAGCTTGGATTATTAATACATCAGACAATTAGATGGTCTTTGCATATCAAGGAAAATGCGTATATATAGAAACATTTCATTTACGTATTATGTGTCTTTATAACGGGTATCATTTACTCAGGAAAGGGATTGTCGTGTTTCGTTTGCGCATGATTTACTCCTGGTCAGCCACGCATGGAACATCTCCGTGACAGTCTACTGGTTCACCTTCTACGCATTCCGATACAAAGATATCTGTTATATCTTCGTGTACATTGACACAGTTTTTTTCAATTTCATTGTCATTATTATCATAAGCCTTTTTATTGTTTGACTTATTAGTAAATAATAATGCCTTGTACTTATCACAAGCCATGTCCGTAGGATGATTTCGGAATCAGGTTAAATGGACATTCGATCAAACCTTTTTTTATTGTCATAATAAGAATAATGTTTGTTTTTGAGAAGAATTCATCAAATGTACAGCGGTTCCGGGTTTACTCAGTTCTGCTGTGCTATTATCGCAGAACTGATAATTAGGGTAACAACCATTATGAACTTTAATAATACAAGAAGATACTTTTTCAGGGCAGTAATAGCGACAAATACGATATTTAGAACAGACAATTTGTAATAAAGATATGCATATGAGATTTCCTCTTTTTTATCTTTCTCTTTATCTCATTCTTTGGTACTTTCAAGGATATCCTGGCATTTAAATTTTTTCGGCTAATTATACTATAGGTTTTTTTTATACTGGACGGTCGCGTGACTAAGAGGTATTATTCAGGTTAACATAGTCACTTATCTGAGGACCTTGATTTTTTTTGGGTTTTACATATTTAAGAGTGTAAGGTCTTTCAGTTTTTGGTGTGAACAAATCATTAACCTTAATATTTGTGTCGCACACGTATACTATATACCTATAAAGAAAATGGCGGTTGATTTTTTTTTATACTTTAAATTGTTAAAGGGTTTATTAATTAATAAATTACTGTAATGTTTGAACATAACTAGAAAGTGTTACGTTTAGAACAGCTATTTGTGCTTGAAAATACAACAAAAAGGCTCGGAAAGCTTAATATAAAGGACTATATTGGGCACACTTCATTGTTAAATCTTATTTTAAAGTCCAATTTATTAACAAATATAACACTATAGCAGATAAAAAACAAGTGTACAATTTTACCTTTCAGGGCATTAGAAGACCATGGAAGGGCGTTCTGCTCACGGGACCACCGGGCACCGGCAAGACTCTGCTAGCGAGGGCAGTCGCTACGGAGTGTCGCACCACATTCTTCAACGTGTCGTCTGCTACTCTCACATCCAAATACCGTGGGGATTCAGAGAAGCTCGTCCGATTACTCTTTGATATGGTAAGCGTTGATCTTTTGTGCACTGCTGGTATTTGAAGGTATACGTAGGCTATATCATTTCCATCGAGATGAGACTTAGGTACTATTAGTAAAATGCACTTTAGAAAACATAAAGTGCGTCTTATGTATAGGGGCAATGGTTTCATATTTATTCGTGTAGTTGCAAGTCCGACTACTGTTCGGGAGGCCCTGGGTTCAAATTCCGGGTTGAGTACTATTGGATTATTCTAATTTAGAAGTAGATATTCCAATTTCTCCTCTCGAGTAGTGACTCGAAGTCTAAATCTTTTGCCCCTTGTATGGTAATAGACTCACCACATGTTCCATGGAACATAAACGTATCTGGTGAAAGATGGCAGTGTACTACACTCCTTTGCCCACACTTTCGGGGATTACAGGCGTGGTGTTAATTTATTTTTTATATTTTCACATATCATTCCAGGCAGCATTCTACGCCCCGAGCACTATTTTCCTCGATGAAGTTGACTCCCTGTGCGCAGTGCGCGGCGCCGACTCGGAACACGAAGCCTCGCGGCGCTTCAAGGCCGAGCTGCTCATACAGATGGACGGTCTCGCTGCTGTTTTGTAAGAGAGCTATCAATATTTTTTCTAAGTTTCAAAATATACAGCCTCAATAAAAACGCAAAAAATGTCCAACGCTTCCTGTCGTCCTCCCTCAAATCCTTCTCAAGTTCGTCTGGGCGTTTTTAGGCGTCTTACGTAGAATATTGTAAATTCGGTACACGCACGACGATTTTAGCCTTAACCAGTATTATCTACATATTTTCAAAATCGCAGTGAAAATTTACCGTGTGTTCAGTGTTTAACGTGATATTTTTCAACGTTTCAGCAACCAGGACAAAGTGGTCATGGTGTTAGCAGCGACGAACCATCCATGGGATATCGATGAAGCGTTCAGGAGACGCTTCGAGAAGAGGATATACGTCGGACTTCCGGATGGTGTGTTCACTGCTGTTAAGTTTTTATCTAGTACTAGCTGTACCCGGCGCGCGTTGCTACGCCAACAACTAAAATAAATTAATATCATATTCGTTTCCCCTATGTAAAAATACATAGTCATACTGATTTTCATGACAATCGGTTGAACGAGGCAAAAGTTGCTACTCTGCAGCGCCACCAGGTGGCCAGTGTCATCAATGAGCATATTATACAAACCTTCTCTGTGGAAAAATACATATATGTACGAATTTTCATAATAATCGATACAGTAGCTTTTGAGTTCATCGATGACATACAGACAAACATTAATTTTTATATATAAGAAGAAAAAAAGAAAGAAGAAGAAAACGTGCCTAGTACATACAATATTTCTGCTGTTGTATAAGTAAAGGGATATTAATGTAAGCAATTAGACCCTTGAACATTTCTCAGTACAGTGTTTGCTCATTGAATGATTCCAAAAGAATAAATAGAAGCAGCAATGATAGATATAGGAGACAATAAGTAAATAAAATTCATCAATTTAGTTTTGTAGATGAGCATCAGTATGTTATATCGTCAGTTATTAAGAAGCAGTTTTAGCATCTATATATTGCTGTTCAATATGATATGACCAATGCAGCTGTACTGTGAAGAATATACAAATTACATACATAGTACCATTGATTTTGATCCTGTCCCTGTCACTTTATGCCTTCAAGGTCATTATCGGGTGTGATGATATTTATTATTATATATTTACGAAGTAATATGGCCCCAGTAGGCCCCTCACTCCGGGGATGGCGGGTTCAAATCCATGGCGCGGACTTCTTTACAAAAATGCGTTTTAAATTTAAATATCGCTTGCTAACGGTGAAGGAAAACATCGTAACGAAACTTGTACATCCGAGAATTTCTATAAAAAAAAAGTCCTATGGTGTGTGAGGTCTGTCAACCCGCACTTGGCCAGCGTGGCAGACTATGGCCTTAACCCTCTCATTATGAGAGGAGACCCATATTCCAACTGTACGAGTTACCACATCGTACACGGTAAAACTATATTATTGACGCCGCAATTTGACTGCTCCTATGTATGTACATATGTATTGCGCAAACATACTCATTACTTAGAATAAGCATTTTTCATAATAAACGTTAAGTGTCAAAACTGCACTCGTTGTTGGGTTTGGTTAACTTTACTGCCTTTCCCTCATCCTCGAAAAACTGAACACACCACACAGTTTTTTTTTGGTCCTTCGAGCCGGATGAACTTACAGTTACTCGACCAAGCAACACGGTTCGGTCGAATCTGAAGGAATTAAAGAAACAAGCGGTTTCGGTCCTTCATAAAACGCTTTAGCGCCGCGTACGGTCGGTACGGTAGTGGAATTATAATGGGTCGATTATTATGTATTTACATAAAGAATCAATTTTTTCATACCCATGGACTACACATTTCAATGACAATAAAATGAAATATATTTTTCAGTGCAAGAACGAACGCAAGCCATTCGTGTGCGAACTGTACATTCGTGCAATTACTGCAGGAATGAATGAACTGGAAAGACTAAAATTAAATAAGGAAAAGGTAATTTTTTTAAGATTAAAAGATTAATATCTTTTAGAAATTTCAGTTTTAAAAGTTCATCTAAGCTGACCGTACATAAATTACATTAATTTATATCAATTTTAGGTGTAGTAGGTAGGAGCAGGTAGGTAGGAGCAGGTATTCTATCGGAGGATGGATATTCTTAGAAAACTTAATATTTATTTTCATATTCAGGAATCTGAAGCCCGCTCAGCAGAGCACTTGCTAAGCTTGTGGTTCACACAGCTGGGCTCGCTGTTGGGGGCGAGCGCGAGGCTGGCCTACGAGTGCGCACTCACGGCGTTCTCCTTGCACCCCGCGCAGGACATGTACGAACGGATCCGTGCTGCGCCTGAGCTGCAGCCGCAACCCGTTCACAAGGTGGATATTGTACCATGAGAGAATATAACATGAAACTTACCTATAAATCCTGGTAAACTAAATATCAACCATCAGTTGCTAAAAGCATGAGCTAAAAGCTCATTGTGGCCTGTTTCCTTTTCTTAGTAGCAATATGAGGCTGGGTGGTGTATTGTTGAATTGTGCCGTATTTGAGCAGGTATGATATAATTGGTATAGATCTTGGCATTTTATTGTCATATGACACAGTGTAGATTTCAAACAGTAGTGATTATTCTTTTTTTTTTAAGTAATGGGGACAGTACTTTTTATTTGATCTGATTAATCAAACAAGTGCATGTGATTCTTATGGCCAATAGACACCTGGAAGTGGACAGTAGAAATAATTAGAAAAAATCCTATTTTATCATAATTAAAGTGTACACTGTTAGCTTTCAAACAACATCTAACACTTATTCATAACTCTTCAAAATCATTGCAGTAGCGACAGCAGAACAATGGGGCAAATTATCATTCGTTACAATTAGTGCTAATTAAACGACTTAGAGCAGGTATAAAAGGTGAAGGGGTTGATGAATTGCATCATTTGCATATCAACTTGCAGCTTGAAAATACGTTTATCGAACACGTCAACTTTCAAAACAAGAAAATAGATACTACACCAGAAACATTAGCCCAAGAAGTTGCGCTAATTGAAGCTGTTGATAACCAGAGTCAAGTAGCACGGCAGTTAAAATTGAGCCAATACGCTGTACGTCATGTATATCAGCGATATCAAGACACTGGTAGCTACAGTCACCGACGTGGTTCCGGCCGAAAACGTGCAACATCGCAGCTTGACGACTGTTTTCTTGTGACGTCGTCATTAAGAAATCGGCGTTTGAATGCTTTTCAGTTGGGTCAACAACTCCAGCAAGTCAGAGAAGTACCAGTAGACCCAATACTGGCCGTCAATCGAGAGGCCTAACTGGCCTACGTGGAAGAGTACTTGGTCCCTTTTGCGGGATTTTTGACCGCTTAAAATTCATATTTATGCATGACAACGCCAGACCGCACACCGCCACTGTAGTGCGACAAGAATTGGAAGAGGTTGATTTGCCGGTTATGGCGTAGCCAGGACGAAGCCCCGACCTTAACCCGATTGAGCACTTATGGGACGAGCTCAAAAGAAGGGTACGGGCCAGAAATGTGGCTCCTACTAATGTCACTGAACTGCAAACGGCGCTAAAGGAAGAATGGGACAGTATTCTGCAAGAATTTGTGGTTTCTCAAATAGGCTCCATGAAGCGCCGCGTGGAAGCGCCATTTAAAAAAAATAGTATTTTGAAACGAAAATTTAGATAGTGTGCGATTTTTTTGCTCTCGAGTGTAGTTAACTGATCTAGTTTCTATAAGTTGTAAAGATTATTACTTAGTAGAGAATTGGTGAAAGGCCAGTGAGAACTACTAGTATTATAATAATTTGTATCACTATTCCATATGTTCTCAGGATTTACAAGAATCGGTAACAGAAACAAACTCAGAATTTGGTAGTTGGGCAACTGACAGCCGCTCCCAGACAAATTTTGTGAAGACATCTGAAACTTTGAATTTGAAGAAGATACAGCAGCACTCAAATGTATTATCTACTGCTGTCCTATACGAGGGAGAAGCCTTAGGGCTCAGCCCAGAACTATGTCAAGATCTTATTGTGCTGCTGTCAGGACCTAGAGTGAAGACACTTTCGTGGGATATGGATAAGTACGAATTTTAATATTGATGTAAACTTATTAAATGCAGGTAACATTATCCTGTACTATGAAAATTTATAAGAAGAACATTGAATATTATCTTTTAATATTGGTCCTACAACAATAGTCTAGAAGTCCAGCAGTAAAATAACCATAAAAAATATTTAAATACTTTCATGAAAACCAAACATCACTAAATTAACTTGTATGAGATAATAACATTATAACTAACTATGGACAGTGCCAGTGTTGGAATCAAAGTGAACGGAGTGGGGGCTAACTCCTCATTTATTTCTAAAATGTAACTGCATGTTATGTTTAGTTTGTGTTACTTTATTTGAGATTGGCAAAATTATGGGAAGTGTTAAATGTCAAGTGATTCCTATTTTGCACCATTGTGTAATAAATAAATGTATTGCAACATCAATGTCATGTTACTTGTGTGCAGATTTGCTATATTTATATCATAATGAATCATATTCATTCATTTTCAGGAATGTTTTGATTGAAAATTGTCGATCTTACATGGAACGCACTCACGGTGGCACCAAATCACTTACCACTGAACTGAAATACCTCAATCTCAAACCAGATTCTTTCCTACACCTTCCAGAAGAAGAAGATGAGGATGAAAGCGACATTTACTATGGCATTGAAAAAGGTGAGTGGATAAATATATACATAAAAATGTTCAATGTATTTTTAAACATATATAGTAATGTTCATCTCTTTTTGTCAGTCATAGTTTACAATTCTTTAAGAGTCCAAGTATATATTTGTTATGATAACGTAGCTGTCACATAATAGTACGGAATTATTTAATTATAAATCCAAAATTATTGAATGTAGAACATACAAATCAGTATTGTTATAGACATAAACAAAATCAGATAAGAATAATGAAGAATTTAATCAATTTTAAATAGGCTATGAACATCTGGTAGAAGTGCAAGATCCAGAGGAGATATGGGAAGACGCTCCATGCGATTCTGATAGAACTGAAAGTTATTACAGTACTGATAAAGAAATTTTCATTAATGTACCGAGGAAAAATAAAGTTAGGCGACTTTCAGACTCTACTGATGAAGAGGAATTAGATCCACTTAGTACACTTGTAACCAAACCTAAATCTAGACCACATAGTAATGATTGTAATATTAGTAAAGAAAAGGCTAAAGAACGCAGTAGGGATGGAAGTAAGGACAGAAAGAAAAATGACATTCTTAAGAACGAAAGGAGTATTAGCAGAGGAAAAAAGAAACACAAAGAAAAGCCAAACTCACTTACTGAGTGTGATCCTTTAACACTCGACGAAGATAAGTCTGAAAAAGGGCTAACAAAGGAGAGAAACAAGAGACAAAAAAAGGATAAGAAGAGGAAGGATTCCTTAAAGAAGACTTCAGTATCCAGTGCTCTATCTGGCCTTGTTGGTAAAAAGGTAATCAGAGTGAATTCTCAGAATAATCAAGAGCAAATGCTACCGACACGAGAATCAGGGACTGATATTGGTAATCAAACTTTTATTTCCGACAGTGATTACGATAGTCAAGGAAAATCATCCAGAGCATCAATACACACGGACGGTAACGATCCTGATGTCTTGTTTGATGGTCTTTTCTGCATGGACGAAATTAAATCGCCTGAACATTGTACTGTAAAGGCCGTTGATAAAATAAATGCATTCAAACTGGATGACGTGAACATTTTAAATAGAGAAGACTCAATAAAGGGAATTTTAAGAATATCACCCAATATAAAAATAACCAATGCATCTTATATGAAGAAGTATGCAAAGAATAATGAGCTAACCAGATCATCTTCTGTCACCCCTACTTTAGTGAGAAATAGTGATGTCTCAACTTCGGATCCTCGGTATGTTTCAAATTTGAGCCAGAATGACGTCAGAGTAGGTATAAAACGACTTATAGAGTTTAGGAAGCAAAAGAGCGCAACCGACCTTCTGGGTGAATCAAAGTCGGAACGATTTAACCAAGACAATATTGCCAGTAAACCGTTGCAATTTTCTAAAATATCAGAAAACGAATCCCGGTTTCATTCTGACAGTCCTAAGGCTATATCAGTGCCCGATATTCCAAAAGTATTTATAAATAAACAACAAAGTGAACAATTGAATGTCTTGAAAAATGAAGTCGATAATTACTTCTCTTATAAGAATAATATCGCGAAAGAAACAAACCCATTAAAAACCCAGTTTGCAAAATCAGAAATGCGACTCAATAACTTACAGCCAAATTTAAAATTAGTGCAGTCGTGTAAATCCGTAAACACTTCATGGCACCATGTAGAGCCGAAAGTTTTCAACACAATCCAGCGTGAAGATCCAGTGAAAGAAGTTCGTAGTAATACATTAAAATTTATGCCCCAATCGAATTCTAAGTCAAATATCCCTCGGCCAAGTGAAATAGGCGCAGAACCAAGTAATTTGGAAGATTTTTTCAAGGATTTACATCGATCAATAAATGCAGGTGTGAGCAAAGATGACGATAGCGTAAGTGGGCTAGTATCGGACTGTGACGTAACTTCCACATACAATTCTTTAAATTATTGTGCCAAACTAAAACCACAAAAGAAAATAGATAATGCACCTAATACCTTTGCTCGTCTTAATTATATGCATAAGAATAAACAAGGTGATAACATAGCAAAACAAAATAATGATGAAATGAATCAAAATAAATTTCACAAGTCTGGTCAACCGGAATTTGTTGAAAATAAAAATATTGCGAATTATTTCAATGATACTCGAGTTTCTCGATATGATAGCACTATAATAAGAAAAGTAGAAAAGATACCTCAGAAAAAGAGTAAAGTTTCGAGTGATTGTATAAATTTAGTAGCAATGGGAAATGTTAATCAAAATGTTATAAGGAATACATGCGCAACAGAAGACAAACTATATATAAGGTCAAATTCGACACCTACACCTACCAATTGTTCAATACCAAGGACGACACAATTAACAGAAAATGATCAACATCAACTTCGACTTTTGTTACGGCAGCAAAATAGATTGAACGTAACAAGGACGCATATAAAAAA
>DWEC01001010.1:0-14469 GCA_018245735.1 Microceris miodesmiata
CATCCGATTAGTTCAGTATCTCATTGGGAAATGGCAATCTTGTTAAAGCACCTTAACTTAGCTACCTTTTGTATGCTTAAGTGGAGATATTAAAAATAGTTTTACTTTGAAGTAGTTAAAACGTATATCGCAATATAATTAGGTTTTTTAAATAACCGTAACGTGTGATTTATGATGAACTAGAGAAGTGTATATTTTAGAAAGAAACCCGGAATGTTGCTCACGATTTATGCTTTTAAGATTTTTTCTTTATCTGTTTTCTCTAGCAAAAGCGAGTCACAGATAAAAAAAGTGTTTGTTTGCGTGTAAGCTGGACTTTTTTTGTCTTCTTTGTGACTTACATTTATATTTGCATAAAAGTGGAATAGAAAAAGTTTATATTTTCTTTTGTTCGCACGGTTCTTTTACTTTTTATTTCTAAACGAGTCGACGCTTGTGCGATTTATGCTTTATGGAATATGGAGACCGCTACTGCGGACGCTTTCTTTGATTATTCCAGTGGTTGTTTTAAATACTGTTCATTATTAGAAGAATTAAATAATGTAGAAGAAGCATAGCGGGTGCGCAAGGATCGAGAGATATTTGGCACACGGTGCTTTCTGCGTAACCCGTAAAAGACTTGGCGTGAAGCGGATACATAAATACATACCCTACATAATGCTTAGGAAATATAGTCTTAGAGGAATATTAGCTGTCCTACGCACTTGTGAGACGCGACTGGGCAGTCCATAAACACTCAGATCTAGATAGAGTACTTAACAATACTTTTTATTATTTATTTCCATAATTGTTGGTAAATATGTCTAACGGATAGAGGATTACTAATACCTAATTATAACAAATATACAAAGAGGCGTAATCTAAGAAAGGAACGGGATTCTTCAAGAAAGGCGCACCTCCGCTGGTGTTACACATGTCCATAAGTGACAGTGACTCCGTACCACTCAATTTATAAAGAAAAAACAATTCACACAAACACATTCGTAAATAACGTTTATCTGCACGAGTGGCTTTCTTACAAGCAGAAACTATTCTAGAAGGTTCGTTACTATTGAAAATGATCGCTACAAATAATATTAGCATGGCGTACATCAGATAGATGTACGAATCTTTTTAAATGAATAAGTATGGTATACTGAAAAACAATTATACATCGTAGGGAATATTTATATATGAATAATTATTATGGATTGCTTGGAAATTATTTTTTTAATATTCACCTGTATGGTAAGATTCCGTCAATAAAATATCGACAGCATATAATTGAGTTTGGAATCTACAACCACGGCCGTGTTTACGTAGTTTTCTTGATTACATATGATTAGAAAACATGTATGTTATAAAAGCTTCGTGTATTCTAAACGTGACAAGGACGGAGTCGCCTTGTCTAGCTAGCAATCGATGACTTGCTTTAGTACAAATTCCATTAGGAGCAATTTGTTTACATATAGAAACATTTACATACATACATATTTATTTGGCTGTAAATACTAGACTAATCACTAATGGCGCGTTAACTCAATGTAGATTTTTTGTGCCCATGGCTTTTATTCGTTTTTGTCACACGACAAAATACTTTTAATATAATCAGGATATTTTTCATGGCGACGCGTTTCGATTTTTACTATTTTACTGCATGTTTTAATACACCAATTAAACATCATCTCAGATCAACTAAATTATCAACTCACCAGCCTATCTCAGTCCACTGCTGGACATAGGCCTCCCTAAAAGGGGGTTTATGCCCGTAATCTCCACGCTGAGCATGCGGGTTGGGGATCGAAGCATAGGTAGATATATTATAAGTTAATCATTTTTTTTGTAACATAATTTGTAAATCTAATCACGAAGAGTAAAGAATTCGATTTATGATGCATGTAGTGTTCACTTCAAGAAGGACATTGCACGTAGTACCATTTATTGTGTAGTGCATTGTCTAGTTTAGTGGACCTACATATTAGTATTTTATAGTAGTATATAGTAGTATTTTACAAGTTAAATGCTATCTGCATTCTCAGATGGCAGAACGTTACAACGGAGGAAGAGATGGCGTTTTCTCCTCTTCGCAGTATCTGCTAATGTCTGTGTACCTAATCCTAGCTTTGTCATGTCTTCAACAAGCCTGTCCTTGAAGAAGTTCTTGACGTCTTCCAGTTATTAGTTCTATCGAGTTTTAAAAGCAAATAGAGAAACGTGTAGATATAAGTTTATTGTATTTTGACCAACAAATATAAGAACGAATAAATGAAAAGTCTATTGAAATGTCCCGACTTTTTGGGAATTGGTTAATTGTGGATATGTAATAAATTATTTCGTTTTAATTTAATGTATTCGATCCAATTAATAGCCAATCGTTTCATTTTACCTACATGTACATATACGAGTATGTAACTGTATTATATATGTGTTTTAATGTGTCTTAATTATTTATTTGTTAAAGCGATAACGTTTCGATTCAATCAGTTGTAATTAACGTCGATAAGGAATTTAAATGAGTTCATTTAAATATAATAGTGGCTCTCATTACCGAGTACCGTGATTATTATATTATTTTAAATCTGTTAATTAAATTCACATGTTAATAACTTTTTGCACTCATTATCCTGTAGGCTCGCGACTGGCGACTACAGTGGACGTAGAAATAGTTTTTAGTTTAATGTTTGATTTGGAGCAGAAACAACCAGAGATGTACATATAATAGACATATAGTGTAAGTTATTCATACTATTATTATTTTTGTATCATCACGTCAGGTCCCTTGCGGGATAGGCAGATAGTATCGAGTGCCACATATCTACCTCACAGACCTGACGTGCTTCTGTTATATTCATCTAATTTGATGTAACACTAAGCCGATAGAAACGTACGCGGAATTTGTGTTTATTTATCAAAAACGTGCATACTACACGTTTGCATTTCTTTCTGATGTAGCTGTTATGTGATTCATTCCTCAAACAGTTGGTGTCATCAAACAGTTTCATTCTGTAAACATTACGTCATAAAGCAAAACATGCATGTATTCCCATTTCACTCACACATGTGTGGGTATGCGCCGTATGAGAGAGGCAACTGTATGTCGCTCAGTGGCACATCTCAAGTGTGTGACCTTGAAATGGTTATGTCGGCGCAAAAAGTGAAAGTTGCGTCGTCGAGATTATTTGGTGCACGCAACGATTGCTCACTGCTTGGAGTTGTTCCAACTGTGACGCGTCAATGTCGTGACATGGTGCGCTGTCATTTCGTTTTTTGTGTTGGCTACATTTTGGGGGCGTGGCGTTGTTCTGCAACTCACTAATAATTGGATGCATAGATCAGTCAATGAACTAGTTATCAATTCTTTTGACCATTTTCTCTATGTTTTTGGTGTTTCTTGTTTGTAATTGTACCTATTTTGATCTTACTTATATGGGGGGCGGTTGGTGAAGCGAACCGCTAACCACGATGATCATGACCGTTTTGCCAAGAGTGCAGTGGCTTATATTAAAAATTAAACATTTTTACTTGCTGCATTCCCTTACCGTTACCAAAAGCAACAGGAAAGCATGGCGTGGCGAGCAGGATGTATAAGAGTGTGAAAACGAACAACCTATGCTAGTTTGACGCGTCTTTAGTTCTCAGATTCAATCCTTTTCCCCCAAATATAAATAACTCGTTACTGGCTTTGACATGGTTGACAGAATATAACAAACGTCGTAACACACTCTCGAGTCAGTCAGTGAATGTGATTAAAAAGCCTTAAACGACGCACTGAACTCCATTTAGTTAATTACCGCTATCGTTACGTAACACCGCCGCAGCATTAGCCGACTGGCTGCAGTCTCGTTTCCTTTGCAAACACCGATATAAAGACCCGCTGAAAATCTACGTAACAAAAAATATAATTTCACGACTGTAATCCCCGCAGCGTTAGGAAGAGGAGTGTAGCACACTCCCACGTTGCACACCTTGCGTTTACGTCCCATATAATAGGTGGTCCCATATAATACGTGTTTGCCATACACCGGGCATAGATCCGGATTCTGAGCCAGTATTAGTAATTTGTACTACGAAATTTAAGTTAGAAAATCCGATAATGTAGAACTATGTCCGTTATTTTCTGTTTCTACTATTTATACGCACCCGAGAATTTCTCTTATCCCCAAATTTTAATGTGGATTTCACCCTGGTTAATATTGCATAAGCCGGCGGCATATACAATTTGGCGATGGACAGAACTGTAAAGCAAACCTGAATTAAACGGAACAAACCTATTAAATCGTGTACTTTATACATAAATACTGACGAAACGTCAAATACTTTTACTAGCTATTGATACTGGTGTATTCGTATTTTATAATCGTTTTATTAAATGTTAATACTTTTGTATAGCAGGCATTTAATATACTTGTGTGTGCACAAGTAAAGAGTATATATAAATAAATGAAAGTAATACTAACTGACAGTAATTGGACTAATCTTAATAGGTTGTTCGAGGCATTTCGAATGCTCGTAAATGTTGCCAGTACTTTTACTCTCTTCACATACAAATACAAATATTTTATTGCAACAAATGGGGGTATATAAATGTTTTACAATTTAAATGAGTCTATCGTATTCGGTCGTAGACAGCATGCTATTTATAATAGCCTCTAAAATGTCATTTTCTTTATATTAATTATGTCAATACAATTTTATATTACTCGGATATTACAATCGTAAATTCAGTAAACCTTGCAACAATGCTATAGTGTGAAAACATAAACATTAATCCTAAGTCAATTCTGTTACATTAATATTTTCAACTCATTGGTATCTTAAATAAAATATGTTTTGCTTTCTCTATAGTGTATCTAATACTATAATTCCGCTTTTCTTCTTAAACCGCATCAACACATTGTTGAAAGCTGCCAATCATTTTTAATTGTTGACGTGTAACATTAATTCTGTAGAGGTGCTGGCAAGACTACACTGCATTATTTATCTGTGCACTGACGCTTTCTCGTGCACATTTGTTATGGGACAGATACTTTGCACTTTGAGATTGTTAGTGATTGTCTTTGTCGAGTAGCAAAAATTCTAGCCGCAAAATGATACTTTGTTATTTTTAAACGATTTGTGTTATGTTTATGTGCATTTGTCCCGTTATGAGTGAAATATTTTTAAAGCGAACCTTACTACATATTAGAGTTTTATTGAAAAAAACATTGGGCTTTGGGTATCGAATCTAGTGGACTGTGATACTTCATATAAATATTTTAGTTTATGTGCAGAGTATTTCCTTTTGAGCAATATTTATTTATTGATGAATGATCGTTAAGCACGCTCCAGTTTCGAAGAAATAAGATACATATGTACGTTGTTTTGAATAAGAAAATAAAGTATATAACACTATTATGTGCGTAACATTGTTGCTTCTGATTAGAAACAAGTATATACATACGAGTATTTAGAATAACGATTGTGATTGGTTTCAGGTAAGGTCGTATTCGCGGTTCAAAGGTTGCTTTCAAGATGAAAGGTGAGCGCCTACGTACATTCGCTTTGTAAATCAATTCATTGAAATGTAATCGAAATAGCGGGGAGGAAACATTGGGAAGGTCTCATTTTCCGAACAGAGGTTTCACAAGCAGCCATCCTTAGGGAGTCAAAAAAGGGAATTCCGTATTCATTGAATAAATCTCCGCTATCATTAAATATTTTTTCTCCTAGCTTACGTTCGTAAACTGGTTTATGTATTTCGGTTAGAGACCTGATTTTTTCTATGTGGCAGTTTGGGAATGGAATGAATATAAAGATGAACGTTGCGCGCAGAATAAGAAAAGAATGAACAGTACGAGTGACAAGCAGATAATTTTAAATAGGAGAAGTTTATGTACAGGCGAAAAATTAAGGCAAATACATATTTAAGATCTAAGATCAACTGTAAGTTTAAAATTAACCCTTGCAACGATTGTTAAGGTTATGTATATTATCATGCCAATTTCCTATAATGGTAGCCACGGTAGATTTCTGCCTCCTACCGTTCATCAGACCTTTTTCATTTCTTCTACATTCATTAAAACCGTCATACGTTCTGGTCTGTTGCAGGAATTTGTGACCTTTAAGTTCGATATAAGATATCCAAGACGTGTCCTAGTCTATATAATTGTTTCCTTCCTCACATTAGTTATTCATGTTCGCTATTAATTCCCACACAGAACAAATATTTATATGTGTGATCGGTACAAGTGTGTACTCTGTGGGTGTCAAATTATATATGTACTCGTATACATGTTTTGATATTTACTGTGTGGTTGAACTGTTGACTGGTTGTTAAGCCGTGGTAATAACATTGTGTTAATTCATTATAAAGGAAACTCATGCACTGTTCTATATATAAAATATGTAACATACATATTTCATGTCAAAATCTCACCGAGTATTCGACGATATTAGATTTATTTACGGTCTATACTTGTACGAGTATGTTGTGATTTGGTAACAAAAATATTCATCGACCTCTCAAAGATACGCCGTTTGAAAGGTACATTACCTTTTTATTACGATTCTATTACGTTTGAGTCGGGCGCTCCAATGTTATCTACTCCGTTTTCGGTCCGCTCTATTTGTGAAACTTTCATTGATGGAAGGGCGACCCGAAAATATATCATCATTCATAAACAGTTTTTTGTTCGGTCACAATCGTTCATCGTTCTATTAACTGACGACAGAACGTGACCGACGATCTGTGGCCGTAATATCATTCATAGTCTGCTTTTAATATTTAGTCTTTCATATTTCTTTGTCTTTTTAGCTCGGACTATTAGAGACTGTCATCTAAAGTAATCATTTATTTATTGTTAATCTATCAAGTATATGGACATTCGGAGACATTGTTTTTTATTAAAGTGACTAAAGGGGAATCGTCATTAGATTTGTTTGAGACTTTGCCCCATTTATGGATTGCTACAAAGAGAATGCTAATTCTTGATTCCACAAATATTTACGTCTCCATCCGATTGAAAGTTAAATTTAATTTGATTCTTGGGGTATTCACAACCCACAATTTGCTGTTTGACTGCTCGTAAACAAATTCCTGGACATTTAATTGTGGTAATTAAAGTGTTCACGCTTCAATAACAAGTTGAATATTGTTGGAAAATGTGATTGTCAGTCGCCGGCAGAGCTGAGGGTCTTAGTTAGTCGCCCATAAATCATTTTGAGCCTTACAAGAGACGACGGTAAGGTACTTAAGCCCCTATCAAGGGAAATTGATAAAAGGTTTATTAGTATTCAATACTGGCATTCAGCGGGCGAGATTGAAGGACCGGGCGAGATCATTTGTAGCTCGAGAATTGAACTTAATTGTTTCGTGGCCGTTTTGTTATGAATTTGATTTGTATTTTAGTGATTTAGAGATAGTTTCTTTATTAATTTTTCTGGTACATTTCTCAACAGTGCTCATTCTTTGCCTTCAGTTGCCGTCGCAAAAGTCGACCGTTTCAATTTCACATCTGTCATTCAAATCCATCGCTTCTCATAATGTGCTTCGGTCCTCTTAAATGGAGAATTTCTTTTTTTATAATCATTGATGTTACTTTGAAACACTTATTAATACTTAGGTACTTATGTATAAATAATTTATTTCAATTATTCTAAATGTTTGTATCGGTATTCGCAATTTAGCACTAAACCCAATATAGTATAAAAATAAACTAAAATATTTCAAGAACGAGAATTAAAACAATTTTATTTACTCGCCCGATTTTGTTAGGTATTACTATGTGATACATTTAACACGTTCACCGGTATATTTATACATTTTTGTACATATTTATGTAGTATTAAAAAATACTCAACTTGCGAGAGTCTTTAGTGAGTATAGAAAAGATATACATTTTTAAATTGAACCGCTTTACTGTTCCATAGAAACTTTTATTCGAATATTTCGCTGCAGATGTTTTTATTCACTCTCATACATTTTATATTCTGCACAGAAAATCTCAAAAAGGTTAATTTATTACTGGCCGTGATCGCATCTTTCCGTTTTGCAAAGTAACAAGTCGTGTATTAGTAATCTGTGCATTCGTTCGCGATGTGCTTCCAGCCTTCCACATATATACTTTTCTTTGGAGAATCTTTTGAGATGTTTTTTTTCAAATCTCTAGTCTTCCAAATACTCTATCAAATGATGGAAATAGTACTCTAGTACATATTGCTCCACGCCTGGACATAATATGCTACTCCCAAGATGTGTTGCCCTAAAATTCGGCCCTGCGCTGCTCTAATCCAATCACTACTACTTAGGTGTCTTCTTAAAGTCATCGATTCAAAAAAGGCCGTATATATCTCTTATGTAATTCTTCATTACTCTGCTTGTAAGCACTTATATGTAATTAAGGTACTTATATGTTATATGTAATTGAAAAAGAATTGTTTTCAAGTAATATATAACAGCTAGTTGAAATTTTGTTTATTTTGTAGATCTTCACGGTATTGCTTAACGCAATTTTAATGTTATATATTTAAATGAGACTAGCTGTGCCTCCGTCTTCGTTCGCATGGGAGACAGTTTTTTTCTAAAATTAAACTAGCCTAAGTTATTCCTTATTACATTAGCTATCTGCCAGTGAAAGTCCTGTCAAAATCGGTCCAGTCTTTCCAGAGATTAGCTGGAACAAACAGACAGACAGACAGACAAGAATTGTAAATATACATATATACGAGTACATATGCATTTAGCAAAAAGCGGTTATTTTAATATTACGAATAGTCACTCCAATTTTATTTAATTGTATAGATGTAATTCATGATGATATACATACATATATCTTAATAACATACAACACGTGAAAGAATATAATATGTACATAGGGTTTTCTAATGTACAAAAAGCGGCTTAAAATATTGGTTTGCTGAGTATTTTACTCGCATCTTTAAATGTACGTTTTTAGCGTTATTTAAGTTCGACAATATGAAGACATTTTAATGAAACTGAAAATGTCTATAGTTTCACATTGTAAGTTTAAAAGCATGTTTTTATGACTCCATTTTATTAAAAATGACATCACATTCCTTATATTTGAGAGAGTTATTAATTAATCTTATAAATCCTCTCAGAGAGTGTTGCAAAGTGTTTGAAAATTATATTCATTAATTACGAGTACGTAACAGTTTAATATTATGATTTCTAGACATGTTACCTTTACAAACATATACATATTTTAATTTTGTAAACATCCAATTCAAAATACATTTCGTATTGATACATAATTAATGTTCATTACGCTAATTAGAATATAAAACACATTTATAAGCTCCGGTCACGTTTATTCAATATGGAATACATTAAAGCGTCGCAGCGGTCAGCTGTGAAATTTAATATCAATGTTAGTAATGCGGTTGTATAAATAAAACGTACCTACTGGCCGCGAACTACTGGCAACGGCAATAAGAGATTTTAATGATAGAACGCATTGCGGGCTTGTGCACGCCGCAATGTATCGACTGGCCGGTGGGTGCCGGCGTCTTGCATCGCGATATATATATAATAAAAACATACAAATGACTCAATGTACACTTAATTAAAGCGAATTACAGCCAAGCGAAATAAACACGTTCTCATCGAACAATTAATTCTCCTGAATGGGGTCGAATTAACCACCAGCTCACCAGTCAGGCTTACGAACCGCAAGACTAACAGACAAGTAAGGGCATCTATTCGTTTGTTTTCATGCGTCTCTTCGGTATGAAAAAATTTCGTGTAAAACACTACGAATATCAGGAGTTTTATATTGATGACAAAGCGTAAAAACGGAAGAACGGTACTGTGAGGGGGTTTACAGCGCACTCGCACATTTCCTGTAACCTCATTCTAGTTGTCTTTATTTCCGTATCTATCCGTTGCGTCTCTGACTATAACATAATATACCTAAGTTATTTCGAATTGTTTTCAAACATTGTAATAAGTTGCAATGCTGTTTCACTGTTTTGCTGGGTAGCACTGTCGTATCAGGATCCAGGAAGGTGTGGAACCTTCTAGAGCGTGCTATCCAGATCAGAAGAAACATGGTTTAGTTGGTAACAACGGTTCTATTCGAAGTTGTTACCGCCGGTGACGCCTCCGTGCAGATTTAATGATGCATATATTTGGTTACCACAAACGAGACTCAATGTTTAACACGCCCATTGAAGTTGTAACGTTTAAAAGGATTAGTTGGGTTTGTCGGAAGCTCATGTATTTAGTTTAATTGTTAGTACATTGTTGTTGGAACAACGTGGTAGCGTCGGTGTTCTGCAAGCCATAGTTACGTAAAAACAAGAATTGCAGTTGTTAGCACGATAGCAAGTTTCAATAGTTTTGATATATTGTACCCATATAGAGGAGACAAAAAACGTAATGTTGTAATACTTGCCGTGACTGTGGTTAGCGCAGGTCATAAATAATGCGAACCGGTCGTGGACGTCACATGCAAATATTGCAAATGGCGCGCTAAGTTTTTCTACCCTGTAAAATAGTTATAGATGCTAAAGATATTGCTGCTGGCGTGTAATTAATGTTATGAAGTCATTTACAAATGAATTCTTTGAATTAGACGGTTCTAACAATAGAATTAGTACTGCATATAAAGTTATTATTATTATTAATGAAATATCTTTCAAACGTTAACTAGCTACTAAACCTTTTGATGGTCTAACCGCGTTGGGGTAGTATCGTAAAGCAAATTTTCAGTGTATCCCGAAATGTGCCATGAGTATATGGCTATTATGTAGCAGCCGGTGTAGCGTTAGGTTAGGTTAACTTAGGTTAGCTTAGCTTGGCTAGGTTAGGTTAAATTACGTTACAGCAAGTGTTGCTTCCGTGGATATAATGTACTTATCGAAATATTATACATATTGCTCAGCTATAAAAAAATCCAGGCAAATCAACTTGAAAGTAGTCATATTGGCAACATTGATATAATTTTTATGGTCGTTTTTACACCGCTCCTCGGATTCGTCGTAATTCCGCGTAATTTGTTGGTAGCGTTGGAGCGCAGACGGGGCGAACATCTGGTTATCATAAAATTGTTTATTGTATCCGCCAAATTACCCGATGTCGTCTTTTGCTCGCTCATATATTTTGTACATACGTACTCTTGAAAATAATAAAGGAGAACAAAATTCTATCGCTGTCACATCTGGTTACATGCATGTTGTGTTGGTATCCCTGCAACGGTCGATATATTTACAATTCTTTAACCGTTCTCTATGTAGATGGGTGGTTCTCTCTTCTATTGTTCTCTATGTGGATATAGAAATAATTGTATTTGTGGTGCTCTATTACTTTTTTATACTCTATCTCATTTTATATGCATCGAAGTATTTTAAAGAAACCATTTACATACGTATGAGTTTTAAAAAATCGTAAACGCCATCTGAAATTCCGAAGTCATTGTTGAACTATAAGTGGCGTAGAGGTCAAGAACTGGTAGCGTAGTTTTGGCGGGCCATTTATTTTAAATATTCTTTGTATTCTTATTTACCCGCTTTGTCAGTTTACATTAAGAGAGCTTTCTATTGATACACCCAGATCAATAAGATCGGTCACTGGTCACCACATATTTTAATTGTTAAGAACAATTTTAGTAAAATTTTTGCGCGCCATTTTTATACGACATTTTTCTTTCTCGACACTAGTGCCATTGATGCAAGGCGGCACTCACAGCAGTGTCTCTAACTCTAAGTACATCAGAGTTATGTACCTGGCAGCTATGAATAAAACAAAAACTAATCGTAATCGATTAATTACTTATTATACTGACCTGCGTATAAGGACTTGCGTTTTTGTCATGTTGGGATGATAGTTAGTGATGTACCTGTCCTCCAACTCGCATCACAATACACGTATTGGAATATTCCCGCTGCACTTTTTATGACTATGTGTTATGCCATACTCGTACTGAGTATTAATTCTGCTGTACGCGTAACTAAAAATACATACTTAAACAGTTATCATTAAAACCGGAAATTAAAATATATTTCTACATACAGGAAAAATAAAAAAAAAAGCGGTTTTTTATATGTACCAGTTACTCGTATATATTCACATGCACTCATTGAAACTCTATTACTATGATCTTACAAATAGACACTTCAGTTTTATTTATATTATATGCGTGTGTATACTTTCTTCGAACTTTGCATACCGCAGTTCATGTTAGTGAGATTTTTAAAAAGTACGATGTATAAAAATACGAGTATACTGCTTGTTTATCCAAGCTTGTTTTACAGAGAAAAGAAACGCCGCTCAAAGTGAAACAAAAAGCGAACACCGTGCCTTTAGGAGACATTATACAAAATGCGAGTATTACAATCTAGAACTATCTGCCCTTTCTAAGATATGGTAGCCTTGTGTTCGCTTTTTCCCTCTGTGAATTGAGAAGACTTTTTTTATGAAGAAAACGATTACGTGTCTGAAAGTAAGTTTAAGTTTCTGTTCAAAATTATTCGATATTGTTAGGTGTCAGGTCGGTTAAATATTGCTTATAATATTCGTATATTTTAGGATATTCATCTATATTGTGCAATATTTTAAAATATCGCTCATTTGCAACTAGAGTGTAATATGTCAAAAAGACTCAGGAAACGGTTCAGAAATAATTAATTTAAAATCATAATTATTCTATGACTATTGTAATATTATATGACTTATTATATTATTATATGACATTTTAAACTATTCTGAGATATGTATATCATTATAATAGTCATAGATTCTAATTTCAAACTTTCTAAACTGTTTTCTGAAAGATTTTTTGAGACATTACGCTCTAGTCGCAAATGTGCATGCAATATGTCCACGTTCCAACTTCTTGACAAAAAATTGTGATCGATTTCTCGTATCATTTCCGATATAGTCCTGATGATGACATGGGTTACAGATAATATAGATCCTTGTACCTTAAAATACAACTGCCGTCTGGTGTTCACGTGTGAGAATAAATGTGAATATTTAAAGTAACGCTGGGCGAGTGTTTTTGATGTACCTACATCAAATATCACATTGTCTATCTATTCTCCATTTTGACATATAATAGAACACGAGATAAAAGGACATTCAAAAAGTAATCGATCTGGAGAAATCGAGTATTGCCTCTGTGATATAATCAAACTGGGATGACATTTTCATTTTTCCCTTTGATGTTCCTTCTCTATATCTGCGACACAAAATCGTCTACTAACTATTCCATTGATAAAAAAAAGTACCAAATTGGAACGTTCACTTTTATAAACTTTGCCGCGGCTGGCAACAGATCAAAAGGCCAATCATTCATTGTGGAAGGGAAAAACATTTCGCCTCGTTTCACAGATAAAAAAGGCGCGCAAAGAAAGTCTGTTGCGTGTTTTGATATATTTATTATAATAATTATTAGTTTACCCATTTATAAAATGTTATGTTTTCCCGCGCTCGCGATGAGAAATAACTGGATATTTATTAAAAATAATACATTTTGTGGGTACGATGTGAACTTCGTAAATAAAACAGAGTATAATATATTATATTTAAATGTACATTTAGAAGGAGCATATAGAATTATTAAGGATTATGATAGGTAAGGGTTAAGTTATAGGTATTTCTTTCATAGTTTTTATACGTTGCAAAATTAAGTTGACCTTAAAAGTATCTTATATAAAATTGTGTTTGTTATGTTGACGAAGGCCCATAGCTCATATTCAATTAAATCGTAATAAGTCAGAAGACCTATGTATATTAGTCCAGTCACAACCTCTTCCCAACTACATCCGATCTTTGCTTGCCAAATGGAGATAACAGATTTCAGTAGTGCAAATTTCTGAAATAAACGGCTTACGAGTTCACATAACCTATTATTTATACAGATAAGGTACAGTGGCAATTAGGGTGTTGTAGATCTACATTATCGAATTGGTTACTGCTTTAAAAGGAAGAACTCGCTTCACCAACTGGTGCTGTTATATGAGAGTGCTTTGCTTTTACAAGAAAATTGCGTGTTGAAAGTTAATTTTAAAATGAAGTGAAAAAGACACCCTTGTAGTACATTTTTGACATTAAAAAACTAAAGTTGGTCTAATCCCGGACACGTTAACGAAATGTGTTTAATGTTTAGTATATAACTATATATATTGTTGTCATTATATTTATGTGTACATAATATCACGCCTATATTTCTCTAAAGGGGTAAACAGAGGAGTATAGTAATCTCAGGTTACACCAGTTGGTGAGCCTGTTGTTATTATATCTATGAATTTCACAACTTTTTACTTTTTACTCTGGGACGAGTTTCGTTTATGTAAACGATAACATGGCCAACTTTATGCCGTATATTCGCTCTGGGACCATATAGTAAAAGGGTTATGGTCGGGAACCAGATAAGGTCAAGTCTGGAACGCCCGAGGGAAACTATCGGGACTACATGGACAGGTATAAATTTACTCCCTCGTGGTATGCATATGTATATATTATATGTACATATATACTTAAAGTTACTT
>DWEC01001011.1:0-14468 GCA_018245735.1 Microceris miodesmiata
ATATAGAGCACTGATGATGCCTAGGCAACCTAAGTATGTACTATGTACGTACAAATACTTCCTAACTAAACAGATATAGCTATTTATCTAAGATATCTAGAGCCTTCAGTAGAATTTAGTATCATCTCTACATTTTGTATGTAAAAATCATGTCAAACTAATCATACTTCTAAGGCTTAAAAACATAATGGCACAACACTGTACTCAACTCATACCTAAGTATACGTTACACCAAGAATTGTTCGAACTGGCGAACCGTAAACGAAACCGCACGTAAAAACTAGTCGCATATTATTGTATGTCATTCACGCTATTGAACCGACAGAAAAACATGGCGCCAGCGGGAATATGAATTTTAAATTTAAAATAGCACAGATAGCATTGTAATGTAATACGTAGACTTTAGGTTTTTGTGAGAGAAAAAAAAATGGTGTTTTTATAACACAATAGAGGAAACGTATCAGAGTGTTTGCTTAGGTTGGGTTGGGAGTTCCATGCGTATGGATGTTGCGAGATTCGTCCTACCTTCTTGTAACTGGACGTGAGATCATAGTGAATTATACGTAGTTAGGTAGCTTTAATGCAGTAGGCGATTTATTCATTTTGTTCAATAAACATTAAAATTATTTTAAAACCATTAATGACAACGAGAAAAATCATGTCTTTACCCTACATTTTAGCAAAACTGAGTAAACAAATAATCTACTTAATTGCAATCTAATTCTGTACGTGTTCATATTGATAAACTTTGTTTATTGAAAATGTTGAAAAAGTGAAGCAGTATAACAATGACTCTTTTAAATTCCTAGTACGAAATCCATATTTTTCCAGATACAAGAATACCATCCTAAGCGAATCACGTGACCCGATTTAATAGCAATAAATATGGCAACCCTACATCAAGTTGGTTGGTGTAATGGGGAATAATATTTAGTCTCCGCTGCAAATATTGTTGATAAATGGCGTATTTTCATAGTAAACACATTGACAATGTTAACATCGTTTTCGTGTCGCTTTGAGGATTATTAGCTGGTGCCTACATTCGTCTGCCGTCACCTTAGGTCCGCCAAAATGTCGGGCTTTCCGTATCGTTTAAAACCCATCATAGAATTGAATTTTTTTTAGAAAATGTCTATGACGATTTTTAATGTTAGACAGATGCTATCTATAATTTGCTGTACATTTACAATAAAATAAACCAATAGATGTATTATATGTAGGTATATGTGTCTTAAAATAGGTAAATACTTATATATATTATAAAATAAAAATGTCTTCTTGTTCTGGTATATTAATGTCACAATTTTAAAAAGTGCCAGGATATCATAAAATAATAACACCGAACGTTTTTATACTAATATAAAAAAATGATTTTCGTTTTCCTGAACAACTTCTCAAATAATGTTTGTATAAAATGCATTGCATAATTGGCGCGATTACTTCATAAAAGTTTGTAAATTGGCGCGTAAATCCGAATGCCTTTAAACAGAATATACCTAGCTAATTGTTAAAAATTCTACTTGTTACTATTGCAAAGCTGACGCTTTGTGACAATTAAAAGGTTTTTGTTGTATTAACACACGTCAGTACGTACATACGTAAGTGCCATCTATTAAAATATAACTTAATTTAGTTTTTTTTTTAGTTAACATCTTCTACAAGTGTACTTTGATGTCTATACATGGTAATCATCAATTAACATTTATTGTAATTAAACCATTCGCAACAATGAACCATTCTTTCGCCCCCTGACAGCGAAATGATCAATTTAAATATCCAATATTTTTTCCATCCATTACATCAATTGCAATGCAATAATAATTAGGTACAAGCGCTACAATTTATTCCAGACACTTGTAAAGCATGTGCTTAGTATACAAATGTTGTAAGACATTTTATTTCCCGCCTTTTGACATGATTGACTTTTCTAACATTCAAATTCTTGAGACTGACTATCTCTCAAATTTATAGGAATAATACAATTACCTGCCATTCTAGCCAAGTGCTGGCATGGATGGCAGACTGCACGCATCTTAAAAACCATTACAGAAAACGCTAATTTACGCAGATTATCCCACACTGTTTCCTTCACCCTTACAGCAAGTGATGTTGATGTACCACGCCTATACCGTTAACTGTAGGTATTAATATCATCGGTTAAAACGTTGTTTAACAAGTTGTTAACGCGTCGTTTACCGCATTCGTCAAAACACGTCGCGGTAAGAATAAAACAGTGTAGTGTTACAGCACATGACTGGACGGATGCTGTGGCGCCGGCGCTCCCACAGATGGCGCTCGTCAGCACTGTAATGTCGTGTATGGTGTAAGTTGGGAACGTAACGGAAAGAAATCATTCCTATTATCATATATGTATTAAAGTAATTTTGGTGTTTTTTCACCATGATCTGGCTAGTTTCGGACATGTACGAGGTCTTTCTTCATGAACTCCGATTGAACTGACTGAACTGAAGGTATTCCTGTAGTGAAGATTCAACTTAAGATTATGTTTTACATACAAAATAGTGGGTAAAGTTATTAAGATTAACAGTGATAAATATTTGACAGAAGTTCATTAAATTTTTCACTATGTAGGTACTTAATTTTGGTTCTCATGTCAAAAGTCCCTCCAAAAATCTATAATGTAATCTGTGTTACTGTTTAACCACAGACTATTATTTGTCTACCACTAAGAGTATGTACATAAACAATATTTTATTCAATTATTTACAACATTTTATTACAATATTTTATTGTTTTTATTTTATTCAATGTATTTGTAAATGTAAATAGGTAGTTATGTTATTTTCTTTTCCATTAAGTACGTAACATTACCGTACATCCAGTGAAATAATTCGTATGAATGAAATATTTATACGACTTTATAACTGTTCTAAATTTAAATTTCAATTCAAAACTAACTCACGTAGTTAACATTTTTGGTAACTTCAAACATTTTTTTGGTTCAATACCGCTTTACTTTAACATAGAATTCAGGTGATCATCCATTCCTATATTTTTTATCTTAGCATGTTCCCTCGTCTATCTACCAAGTATAAATAGGGACAACGATAATTAGTCTAACTGATGGTTTTCGTCTTATAAAGTTCTCATCCTAGCTTAAGGCACGAATAATCACAAAATTACGAAATCATAAAATGAATGAATGAATAAACGAACGAAAAATGAAACGAAATGATCAACGAGTTATCATCATCATCATCATCATCAGCCTACTTCCCTCCACTGTTGGACATAGGCCACTCCAATGGCACGCCACTGAGCTCGATCTTCAGCTCTTCGCATCCAACCACCGCCAGCCACTTTAAACCAACGAATTATAAAAAACATAAACACATTAATATATTGGCATATCTCCCTACACGTCCATTTGATCCCAAACTAGACGAAGCCGGTTCTATAGAAAACACAAAGCTGAGAAACATAAATATACATAACTATGTGTGTATATAGAATATTTTTGCAACTCCCAGACACAGAACAAATACTTCAAATATCTTGGACCACACTACTGAAACCCGATCAGAGAGGTTAGAAGATGATCACATAACTGAAATCACTCGTGACAACCACTGAAATGAACTGCTAAATACAGTGTCAACACTTATAGCGCGGACTTGTCATCGTATCTCCACTCGCCCATCATGGGATATTGATTGTAATGTTTATAAACTTTAGATTCAAATTCCTTCGAATCCTTTTGCGATTTATGGCCTATATGACAATGTAAAACGAATATAGCGTAAGGAACACGGTTAGGGTAACACTATCCGCCAAAATGATAGACTGGTGCAGGATGCGACGCACAGTTCACTTTCCGAGGAATCGGCGTGTTCCTCGTCTCGGCTGTTGACCTTTACCTTGCTGGAGTGCTTCTGGGATCAGGGGGAATTGTTAACGCATTTAAATCGGGATTAAATAACTGTTACAAAAAATCACCAGTTAATTTTGGGATTTCGGTAAGAATTGCGGGGAGTATTAATAGTATATAAATGCTTGCCTCCTGACACCTTTTTGTTCTCCCCTGCCTCTCCAAATCAGTTTGTACCTACTTGTGTGTTCTTATGAGAAGTTCACTAGTAAAGATCGCTTAATAACGATATGCATACTTTTTATACGTGTCTCTCTTAACCCTACTCATTTTTAGAAAGAAGGGTGGATGGTGGCACTCCATCTGTTAAAATAAAATTTGTAGTCTTATGATTTTTTTGTTCTATATGGTTTCGTTGCTGTCATTACAATACTAAACCTAAACCACATATGATGTCATTATAATTGGTTGACGTTGGGAAAGGGTTCTAAAAACAAAGTTACAGAGGAGTTCTTATTCAATATCGCAGGCAGCTGTGTTAGTTATACGTAAGTGCTATAAAGTTCTAATCTTAAAACAACTCAGAATACGAGAAATTAAAGCTTTGTCACATTTAGAAAATATGTCAGTTAGATAACTAACATTAGTAGAAAACACAGTAAACGTAGGTATAGGTATGTATATAAAATTTTACACAAATAATTTGCCATCCAGACAATATCAGCGTAAATTTGAGCGAACTATTCGCTACCAGTTAATTCGGTGATCAGCCAAACAAACAGCAACGGCGTATCTAATCTTTACAATCAACATTAGTATTAACATTCAAATTGTGCAAAATCTAAACCGTAATGAACAGCGTCAAATTGGTGGGCAAGTAATTCCAGCAAACAGAACTAACTGGTCATCTGTTAACCCTTCGATGTTTGCGGGCCCCGGCGGCCCGTTGAATTATTCATGCCCGCCAGAGCTAATTGTAATGAAATTTATGCCCCCCTCCACCCCATCCACTCCCGGTTCACATGCCGGCGTAATTGTAGTGTAATCATCTTTCAAATGTCACAGCAATTGCACTGCAGTGACATTAGTCCGATGTAACGCTATTGCAAATGATCGTAGATTGCTCACGATTTTATTACGCTCATTGATTATTATATAATTATGAATTTATGTGAACTCAAAATCAGCACAGCAAAATAAACCCTTTAAGGGTATATAAGAAATGTTTTTGTTTCATCATTAAGTTATGGTTGCACGAAAATTCTTAACAAAAAAATTTACAAACAAGGCGGTAAATGCCACGTAAATAATGACTATCTAGGTCTCGTTTGTTACAAAACATGGCAAGTTTTTAAATAATGCAGCAACACATACATTTAAACAAACAAAACAATTATGTCCAGAAATGTTAATTATTTCACAATAAGTTTGATCATGTAAAAACTTAACGATGTTATTTAACTTATAACCGCTATAATATTGACTCCAATCCCCACACTGGGCATATACGAGTAGGCTAGGAATCGCAGAGCACAGCTTCTTACATCGCCTACGATGCTTCCCATTGCGGCCAGGGCACGCAACCGTGCTTAGGTAGAGCTTACTATACTGCGATCAACCATTCACCAGAGCTTCGCTTGTGATTAAGCAGAGTGCAACACAAATCGATGTCGTTGGCTTGGATACCTAACATAGAGCTTGAAACATCTTACACCTCCTACATGAGCATGAATTTAGGAAAATTACACCTAGGTGTACAGTTTATCACCTCTCTTGTTACTAAAGCAGTCTCTGCCTTATTTGAGGTAAGATGTACGTTTATTCGTGTAGCATCCCTAAAAATATACTATATGAGCATTATTACTATGACATATTGTTTCTATTACTTTCATTATTATTAAACGCAATAGGTCTGTAAAGACAGAGATATCCGACATTCGGGGCTCTCTGCCTTACTCTGAGCGGATCTGGCGTGGTACTATAATAATACTAATAATAATTATTTAGCAACAATTTCTCTACCGCATGTAAGCCAGACGCGGCATGTAGCGTTAGAGAGCAAGTCTTATTATTTTATTAGTTGCCGCGCGATTTAATCACGATTGTTGGTTTGGGTAAGTTAATAAGCGGACTGGGAGTTGAGTTGACGAGCGACTCTTTAGCGTCTGTCATGCATCCATAAATATACATGAAGGAGTGGGGATTACGCTAATGCTGCACTTATTGTGCGTCACAGCTGTGTTCGGTGGCTGGAGTTAGTATATCCAGATCGGGAGACAGGGATATTATCCTGGTTGGCCTTTTAACGAGATGGAGATAAAATTATTGGGGTACACACTTTATCGTTTTCAATGGTGTACGCCAATGTAATGGTATGTTCACAAGGTTTGGTATAACCTGGTACGTGTTAAGTGTCAAAAGTGTTAAAACCCTATACAATAAACTGTATACGACAACCGATAACAGTGTATACCTGCCCTTATTATCGTAACTAAGCGCGCTCCAATGAAAACTTTAGACTAGTGTACTAACCTTTTTTAAATCATATTCTTTTTCATTTAATCAGCATTTAGAGAAGTTCTTACCATTTCCGAATACGTAAGTAAATTTATTCTTAGTAATTAATGTTATATATTTGACCCCATACATATAACTATGTACCTATATGTTCCCATGAATTCAATTTTATTTCACAGACAAATTAAAATGTACCTATATAAAATTTAGACAGTTTAAGATTTCCAAATCAGAAAAGGCAATTACTCAGCCGCGACGAAGTGAAAAGAAAAAACCGTCATCGGAGACATTTTGTTAATCCTCAATAGACATCTTTGGAGATCGTTACAAAAGATACGGAGTGAATAGGGGTGTTGGCGGACCTTTTTTAATACTGAAACCATTTTATATTTACATTTGTCAAAGTTAAAACCACTTAAAACTCAACCTTGACTCTTTGAGTTAAGAGATAGATTGTCACAGTGACAGAAAGGTTTTGGTAGTCTGAAGCAATTTCGGGCAGAGTGGGGTGTTATCGCCGTTATGTCCATCTATTTACTAATGACTTCCGGCGTCAGGTGTGCCATGCTTCCCCTTTACGTTTTTTTTTTTGTTTTGTTTAATGTCAGTAGGTATATAAAAACGCAATGGTCAATATTTTGGGTATCACAAAATTTGATTGCTTAAAAAACATACATTTGTTTTTTAAAAGGGTTAGTATGTAGATACATACCTACATATTTATAGGTAAATATAAAACAAAAAGAATACAGGACAAAGAATCGTTTATCACTGAATTAATAATTTACCTTCTTTACATACCTGAGTACCGAATATAATATAACCAAAATATAATTAAAATGTCCAAACATATGCTGTGCATGAGATATTATATCTTAGCTCAAGACCAAAAGCTTTGGTATGCCAATAATATTTCGGGAACAATTAAAAAACATTAAAAACACACCTTAACTTATTCTCCACAATATTTTAAAGAATATTATCAAAAGTTCAACGGTATTACCTACACCCCACTGACAGTACAGATACATAATAAATTTACAATATAACTAACTCAGTTTCCATTGCATCAGTACTCACATACCTACATAATGTTTTACATAGCCATCTCTACATACACATCAGTCTAAATAACATCAAATTGGGCACAGCGTATCAATTACAGATACCAACAGCTCAAATATCACTCTTATGTTCACGTAATAAATATAAAAATGCCTTGTAGCACAATAGACGAACTAGAATATCGCTTACAGAACAACGTGCCAGCGTCGTAGGAGTTTCGGCTTTATTTTATTGTTGTTAAAGACGTTTGTAGCTTGCGATGAGTGTAGAAGAAATAAGGTATCAGTTACAGGATTGGCTGCCACGGACCCCGCCCAATAGGGCCGTGTATATTACACTGTACCTAAAGGCCTCCCACGATCCTAACTCTTACGGGTACGTTGTCCTTAGCACAATGTGACGTTAACCTCGTCATTGCCATGGAAGAGAATTTTCTGGAACGATTTACGTACTTGAACGTATATTTAATGAAGAGCGAATGTCAAAATTCATAGTAATAGGTAACGAAGAATATGAGCTGCTAAAAATCTGATTACTGAGTCAATAGAAATAAATATAATTTAATCGTGATCAATAAAAATGGGATTTAATTGTACGAATAAACCTCTAAATATATACGCTTTGTATTGTTCGTCCATGTATTGTAAATATGTCTAGGTGAGGTAGGTACTCAGTAGTAATTACGATATTTACTACTAGTTCACACAATTACCATCTCATAATTTACGTAAGTTTATGCTTAAGATCTTATTATGCAATGAACGAGATTGTGCACATTTCTTGAAAAATAGATAGGTACCTATATCTGTTTTCAATATATAGTGTTTTATAGGTACTTAGGTATGTTAGTGTATAACACGATGTTTAACAGTACCATATTAAATTTACTTATTTCCGAAAATCAGCAGGCTTCAACAGCTTTTAATGAACATATTAACGATACTTCCACATTTAGGCAATAAGAAAAAACTTGTAAGTAAATAAATACCTACTCTCTTGACTTCTTTTACCTATTTATTTAAAGGAAAGTATAGATACCTAAATACTTCTTAATCAAACTGCTTTTGGTCAGTTTTAGGCTAATTATGTGAGAAATTGTAATTTGTAGTAATTGTAGCTTATAAAATAAGTTTACAATTCCAAAATACATCACGACTTTAATAAAAACACAGATGCTTTTTCATTTTTATTCATTAATCTCTCTATAAGAGTTGCACTGCTTATTTTTATTATATCACAATGTAAACATTTCAATCGCCCTACGCTACCTAAATATAACAACAAAAATAAATCTCAAGGACGTCAATTAAAGACTTAAAACCGGATTTTGCTTTTGAGATACGGTCCAGTTGGAATAACACACAGCATCCAGCTTATTATGACAATCATCCCGCTTACTATAGATAATAACGTACGTGACTACAGACAATAGATGACCATTTCAACTCGAGTGGCCAGCGTCGGTATCAGTGACTCGCGCCGTTTGGTCAGCTGTTGATGACAGAAAGCTTTTTAATCTGTGCACGTACGTCTTTTTGTCCGCAACACTTCAATACTTTAAAATCATTCTATTTTTATTCATTTTCCTTGATTTGATATTCGGAATTATCTGTGGATCAAATTCAGAGAAATAAAGAAGTCGTTGGTGGATTTCATAAAAAATATCTTGTTGTTATTCTCAAAGCAACTCATTTTGTACTTTGCAAAGATTGGTACTTATGAGTAAATGGTGGGATCTCAGAGATATCTCTGCGATCCCCAAACCGCATGCCCAGCGTGAGGATTGTGAGCAAATATCCCCCAGAGGAGGCTTGTGACCAGTATTGAACTTAAAACAAGCTGATGTTGAAGTACTTTTAATTAAGGATAACTTATTAAGTTCCTGCGTTTTATCAATATTGCAAACCTAAATTAGATAACGCTATCGGAATAATAATAATATATACATGAAAAATGTGTAAACACAATGACATAACTTTAACAATTAATATAATGACATCTTAGACTTTACCTAACGAAATAAATTAGAATTTGATTCTTCACAGACACGTAGGTACCTACTGTACAATATTTTATTATCTGACATAAATCATTGACAACAAATTTCTAAAATGTTATCCAGTATAATCCATTGATTCATTAAATCTTAATTTATACTAGTGGTCCAGTACCGATCGATACTGGACCGTATATCATAAAAAAAACAGTTTAAGGGTTATCTAGGTTCTAATGTCAAAGAATAGGTATGCATAAATAAATGTTCCCTCTATGCTACTTATTGACAACAATCCGTCTCATGCCTGCCATTGACAATGAGAACGTAAATAAAAAATGGTTTATTTAATTCAATTTATGGTATTTGTAATACATATTACACATACATTTTAGCATTCTCTATATAAACTTTAACTAGACCGAGTCCTACACTTCTCCGTCCGCGCAATTTTCGTAAAAAGGGGTACAAACTACGAAGTTTTTGCTTCACGTATTAATATATAGATGTCCGGTGGAATGAACGGAAGGGGGATAAGCTTTTAAAAAGTAATTTATAATTTAATTTTCATACTTGAATACTTGTTATAATTTATTTCTATGTATAAACTAAGCAACGGGTTTCAATAGATTGGTGTAATCTAAACATAAAGAGAACCGGAAGTCAAAACAAAGAGATTACTTTACGAAACATCAAATAGACAGTTGACAGTCCGTTTAAAAAGACAGCTAAATATATTCGCGTTTACGAATCATCTTATAATTTACCAGGTATCAACAAAAATTTAAACTTTATGCAAATATTACATTTACTGTTATAATATCTTCGTATAATAATAATAAATGAGTACAAGCGCTAACAACTTTATATCATAAACACTTTAAAACGTCAGTTTTAAAGTACTACTCGTAATATTAATTTCCGACTTATTAACGTGGAATAAATGAATTGATGCGAACCACCAAGGTACCACAAAGCTTCATAACTCACGAGCAAGACAGGAACAACCTATAACTAATAATGATAAGTGGGCACAATAAAATATGAATAATGCACCAAGCACACATTTAAATTAGCTGTTTCCTTCCCTTACTCGTGATGAATAAATTTCCATTCAGACACGATAAGCCATTGCTTCGTACCTACATAGATATCGTGTATGTTTGTTCTGGTAATAAATAAAATGATACAAATGCAGATAGTATACCTCTAATTGCTCCAATGTTCTGTATGTTTTATAGTTTTCACAGCACCTTATATATTAAAAGAGTTGTTGTTTATCCTGATATTAAAAGAGTTGTTCTTTATTCTGATATTTTAAAAATTGTTCTTTATTTTGATATTAAAAGAGTTGTTCTTTAATCTGATATTTTAAAAATTGTTCTTTATTTTGATATAAAAAGAGTTGTTCTTTAATCTGATATTTTAAAAATTGTTCTTTATTTTGATATTAAAAGAGTTGTTCTTTATTATGATATTTTAAAAATTATTCTTTATTTTGATATTAAAAGAGTTGTTCTTTATTCTGATATTTTAAAAATTGTTCTTTATTTTGATATTAAAAGAGTAGTTCTTTATTCTGATGTATTAAAAGTTGTTTGTTCTTTATTTAAACGCATGTAAGTAATTCATAAAAATGGCGTCTTAAAAATAATTTAATAATTGGTTCTTGTGGGTGGAGCCCTTTTTAAGTTCAATTTCGAGTACGAGTTTTCTTCTTTCTTGTAATTGCGACAGATCTAGAAATTTCTCCACTATGCTGCTCCTGTGACGCATTTCTTGGGAGTAAGTATTTAGTAAATACACAGAATCTCTGGTTATGATGTCAGAGATTATAGAGATATATGTACATTACAGACACATTACAGATAAGTATACCTCCAATACAGAGTTTAACCATTGACTAAAGTTGCAAGTGCGACCGCTGGTAGGTATCGGGAGGTCCTAGGTTCGAATGCCGATTCGGGTACCTACTATTGGATTTTTCGCACTTTATCTTACTTAGCTACAAGAAAAGGTAGTTAGAAAAAGTAGTAGGTATCTTACTTAGCTAGAAGATGAGTATTATTGAAATTATTAAAGACTCGGTATAAACCTATCGTATATGACACCTAGATCAACAGATAAAGAGAACGTAAATGATTATAAAGTGGTGGTAAAATGTAGGTATCAACCTCGTAAAGAACCTGACATAATGGTATTATACCTAAATTAAAACCAAATAAAACCTACCTCACAAGGAACTTAGATAAACATAATAATAAAATTCAGCACCCAGCTTTGTATTTAAGCCGTTACAAAGAGAATTTTATATTAAAATGTTCAGCAAATTTAACAGTGTTAAAAGTCGACATGATAAGGACTCGCTCCTCGGGGCAGACGCGCACTCGAGAAACGAAGCCACTCTCCGGACTGGCAGCTGCCCGTCAGTTGGAGCACCCTCGGCTGGTTGCCGCGCTATAATATCAAGGGTAGATTTTAAACTGATGTAGACAGCTAAGGATCTATGTTCCTAGATCGTTTCAGTTTTCGCATTTAAGAAATCTATTCACTTTTTAATCGGGTACGTAAGTAGTTATCCCGCCTATTCCATGGGACGTAAATGTAACCAGTGCAACGTGGAGGTGTACTAGGTACACCCCTCTGCCTGCCTCTTCGGGGATCATAGACGTGATGTTACATTTTTTATACGTAAGTAGGTATATTGCAATAGTTATATTGTATTTGTCACCAGTATTCATAGATTCGGCTAATTGAAGTAACTGGCCATTTTTAGGTAGATATTATTAGTTTTCGATTTTCAGCCGAAACTATAATCGAATATTCATCTCCTTTTTTAGTTTAATGTGCAATCGATACTTTGCCCTTCACTGAAACTTTAGTTAATTCTCTATTTTACTCTGAAATTTGATTTATGATGACTACTTTTCATAACAAATTCTACGATCAGATTAAAGAAAAGATATCCACTTTTATTAAAATATGGTTTTAAATATTAGTATCGTATATAAAATAATTGACATACATAAGAACACGTCCGAGCAGAATTGCCACTATTTTTTGGGCGAAACAAGAATACTTGACACTAGCAACTGTGTAGGCAGGAACATTCTAACTATACACATAGGTACATAGTGGTGTAGGTACTTGTAAACGTAAAGCAGTCTGAATTTTTCAATATTATTTTATGTTTTCCGAATGATTATTATAACAAAAGTTGCTTCTCTGGGGACTCGGGTATCCTATCAAAATGAGAGGATTAAGACCATAGCAAATAATTACTATTGAGTGCTATTGGAAAGGCCTATGTCCAGCACTAGACGGGAGTAGGCTGATGATGATGATGAAATAATTACGCTCTTAAAATTTGCCTGCCACGGTATGACCAATGTAAAAAAACCCTATTCACTCCCTCCAACGACATTGGAACAAATAAACAAAATTCTAATTCAAAAAAATCATACCTACACCTACACATAAATCTCGTTCCACCACGTACCTATAAAGAGATATTAAAATGAAGTTAGGAAACCTTATATAATCACGCACAGCTCACCCTCATGTACCTACGACCTACGTACAATATATACGACACCTCGGATATAAAGCGCCGCGACAGTCACGTACGGCGAAACCGTTCGGGAGGGAGAGGGGGTGGGGTGGATTGAGAACGTGACGCTGCAACACAAAGCAGTCAATGTCCCACTCGACAGAGATGTCGCTGATACTTCTTTATTATTACACCATCACCTTGCGTCCCTTACGTGGTAGACACAGAGAAGTGTCAAGTAAGTATCTCTGTCCGTACTAATCTAATGTATTTCTTTTACTTTCATTATTCTATGTACGCGTGTCGTTTTCGGAGACTTCAGATGTCGCCTTAGTCAGTACGTTGGTGATATTATAGTAAATTGTGTGATAGATTAACATTAACAGTATATCATATTATTTATCATCATTAAAAAACGTAGCTTTCTGTCTGTACCTTTCAATCTTATTTGACATTTGTAACATACCTAACTTTTGAAACGTGGAAATGTACTGCACTCTTATGCCTGCCCGTTAGGAAAAACACAGGTGTGATATTACAACTATTACATATTTTTGTCTGTTCTCGATCACTGAAACGCTTGTGACCTTGGTGCGGTTACAAATATCGAACAATCTGTAAAGTTAAGAGTTAAACATTATCGAGTGTAGTTAGCCCTTGCAGGAGTAACTCTTAATTCTTTTTCACGTAGGTATAAGTATATTATATATTTCCATAGCTCAATCCTATTGCAGCCCACATAAACATTCCTTACATAAATAGCTCTGGTACATAAATAGCTCATAATTGGTACTGGTACATAAATAGCATCGTTACATAAATAGCTCATAATTGGTGGGGGCGATGACGTATATAACGCGAACGATATACTGAAGATTTTCTTTCCGGAGCAGTACTAACTCTCTTAACAGTCATTTTTAACGCCTGCTTCGACCACTGCTTCTTCCCAACCGCCTGGAAAGAAGCAATAGTCATCGGGATCCCCAAACCAGGGAAACCCCTTAACGTCCCCTCTAACCATCGTCCCATCAGCCTCCTCAAGTCTATGGGAAAAGTATTTGAAAGAATCATCATCACGCGACTGAGAAGGCATCTCCTTCCATCAGACGGCCCACCATTAATCATTCCCCAGCAATTCGGCTTTCGAACAACCCACTCTTGCCCTCAGCAAGTTCACCGTATCGTAGAGTATGTTTTGAGCGGCTTCTATCCCCGACGCGAAAAGACAATTGCAGTCTTCTTCGACGTTGCCAAGGCTTTCGACAAAGTCTGGCACGAAGGCCTATTATTCAAGCTACACAAGCTAGGCCTCCCCGACCGATTAGTACGATTAGTAGCGTCGTACCTCCAGGGAAGAACCTTCCGCTTTAGGCACGAAGGAATCCTTTCCTCCCCACGCCGCTTAACGGCAGGTGTCCCGCAGGGCTCGGTGCTCGCCCCGCTCCTCTACATATCGTACACAAACGATATACCCATACCCCGGAAAGGAGTGCAGCTCTCCCTCTTCGCTGACG
>DWEC01001012.1:0-14466 GCA_018245735.1 Microceris miodesmiata
GACAAATTGACAGCAGATGGCGGTGGACGGCTACAGAATGTTCAGCCGCAATGCGCTGACCCCGTACATATTACGCACGCAGGCTGGACACTAGACACAAGTAGGCATTCTATTTGACTTGAAATAGCTGCGGACCAACAATATGGTTCGGAAACCATATAAAAAAGAATCCGACTAAAATGAGGAAAACATTCATTCGATTGACTAGCTAGTTGAATAAACCCACAGCACTTGTTTACCTTCGTAACCCCAACGTTCCACCGCCCCTTTCGTTGGAAGCCTCTCTCGAAAGTAATAATAAAGTGCCTGAAGCCAGAAAACATAGTTCATAAATCGCACGGGTACAGAAATACAACATGGGAAGCCATACAAATCTCCAACTCCACCTTACTTTATTAAGCGCGATGTTAATTTTGCTTCCCGCTTCCTGGACATACTCTGACGTACATTATTATTTTTAAAACTTTTGCGCCGCGGGGTATTATAGTCGAAACTTTATCTATAAGAGCGTAGATAACTCCTTTGTTATTGTTATTATGAATAATTCAAGCGTTAAAATGCCGTCAACTTACATACAAATATAAATTAACCTCGGATACAAGCAAAGATAACGACTATATCATGTAAATGTCTGCGAGAAAGTACATTTATAAGATAAGACAGTCAGGGATCTGCAGTCTTATATATTCCTAAACAAGTTGCATTTTCATACGTGACACGAAATTTGGTAAGAAAAAATGCACTTATGAAAAATTGCGTCAAGATCAAGCTCAAACTCACGCCCATCTTATTCTTAAACATGAAACAATATAGCTCCTACTCCTATATCTTAACCATTCCACAATGTGTAAGGAAGACGCTATAAGTTAGACAGAATTAGTCTAAAAATGAGAAAGGGCATGCTCCGATATTCGGGGCAAATGTTGAGAAACCCATGTGCCGTAAAAGACTAGGACTTATCTAGATTCATCAAATGGATCATAAAGAAACTAACGGGAGAGGCAGTAATCTACTAAACTGGCGTGCATGTTTCTTTAGATTTTTAAGCCGGAGATAAATGCCTTTCAGTATCTACCTTGTAACGGACATAGCGTGATGATACAATAATAAAATAGATGTAGAAGATTTATCGTCAAAAATGAGACTATTACTGACTATAGAAACAGTATTCTGCATCATTATATATTTATTTGCGTCGAATTCTAGCCTAAGTGGAGTATTTCAATAGATATCTATATGTTTCTTATTCATGTCTGTATATCAACTTATTTCTTATTCATAAAATTCTTTAGTCACGGGCAAGTTTCTTGAAAAATTTATTTTGACTTCAGATTTTAAAATATCTTTCAGTATGAAGTTTCAGAACACCAAAAGTTTGATAAAACTCTTCATTGCGGCCTCACTTTATTAGGTTATCTTTTATCTTTGTCTTTTAAGATCCAAGTACAACAATGTTTGACACGATCGAGGACACTAACGAAGAGATATATAGATACAGGTCAAATTCTAAAGAAGGTGTATATTTATTTACAACAACTCGACCTAAAAATACGACATAAATCAATTTTAAGTCGTCATATTTTTTTAGTACCTAAGCTGAAGAAATTCCTTACGAAACTCTTATTTCATAATATGCCAACGTTTTTATATTGCGCATTTCTCCGATGCTGTTGAAAGTGGAAAGCGCAAGCTACATGACAGAGATGAAATTGCAATAAATATAAAGACAAATTTTAAAGAATACTTTGCTCATTAGCTGTGTAATCAAATTTAAAATACAATTGATATTATTACTAATATCCAAAGCTTGCTTTAGTATGTGTAATAAATGGAACAACTCATATCGTCATTGCCCTTTCCTTGTTAGAAGACAACACGCATTGAAATGTTACTCAATTTTTAGCATCCTCAATAATGAGAAGAGGTCAAGTAACTCAGTAATTTATTTACGACTTGTGTAATGACAGCAATTTGACAGGTTAGAGAGATGATCGATAACGGAAATAGTGCTGGGCACCATATTCCCCGTGTAAAGAATGTAATTTCCTCTACAATGTGTTAACAAGACTAGAATGCAATAGTAGGGTTGCCATCCGAGTTTAATACATCAGTGATAACATCTCTGACCTTCGTGATCCGACATGCGTCGCGCCAAAATACTAGTGGGTACCTCATTTTTATGAGTATATCTCATTGTAGTTATATTTTATATTCTTTCTCATATTTTATGTTATAGTACTATTAGTACTATTTTTAGTATTCGCGTGGAACTGTTTCTGAAACTACACATAACTTTTTTATATATTTTGCTCTGTTCAATAACATTATTAATTTCAGAAATATTAGCATAAAGAAGATATTAGTACGTATAAGATGTCGTCTTCTCAACTAATGTACGTATTGAGGGCAGCCACTAGCAACCCTGAGACGCTCGCGTGTGTGTGCGCAAGTGTGACGGTTCATACACACAACAATGAACAGATAACATCGGAGCTCCCCTCCTTACAATTCATGTGCACTTTAACATTCAAACAAAAACCCGATGATAGTGTTTCTTTCTTCAGTAAAAAACCGCTTAGCTACTTAAATATTTATACATCTCCAAAAGAAAAATTATTTATTAAACACATGTAAATTAATGTACGAAACGTATTAAAAATACAAGTTAAAAGAGTTTATATGAAGTCATAGAACCAAATTGAGTTAGTTAAACAGAAATAACTCTACCTTAGCTATTTGCTTAAATTACATAGATCTGATTAAATTATGTCCCTGTTTAAATAATATATGCTTTTTGATAGTCCCGCTAGTCATGACGGTATATGGTTTAACTATATATGTACATGTGTATAAAGTCACGCAAGAAACGTTTATATTTGAAGGGTCTTGTTTAAATATGGAGATACATATGATAATGCACCTATAAAATATCAATTTATATTCTAAAAAAGGTTGCGTTTGCGCAACAATTGTACATGTTTGGTAAATATATATGTAGATATTTTGGTAATGTATCGTAGAGCATGCTGTTACCCAGAGACTATTCGGTAAATTGTATCTATCTATGGTGGTAGCGTTTATGTCTATGGCGTTAGGTCTATGGTATACAAAACTGAAGATACACACATTATGTCTTCTACCTTTTCTATTTCATGTTCCAAAGTTATACAATATTTAAAATTTTTAAGGTCTCAAATATATTTAATTTGTGTAATATGCATGAGTGAAGTATACAGTTGTACAAGCAAGACCAACGTTAAAAGCGGTTTCCAGTAGCAACAAATATTTGGGCAGACGGAGTATGGAAGGTTGTCCAAGCAAGAAATGATTTCCATACTCGCCCGGACGGCAAACACAGTTCACACATCAAAGTCAAATACAAACCCCGAACTTAGTTAATAGCGTTTTGGGAATCGCTGGAAACACAAATATTCGCCAAACGAACTAGTTTTAGCATCAACTCATCTTTCATTAAATTAGTTTAAGGGTGACATGATTCTATATCACCCCATGAATGCGATTTGCAAACACAGTTTCAGCTCCATACTGTTTATAATTAATAACGCATACAAATCATAGGCATTAAACGTTAGAAATTATACTGGATTCGTTAAGTTTTAAAGGATTATAACTATAACTATATATATAAAACGTTTTATTTTTCATTGACAAAATTAATATATTTGGATGTACATAAATTATGCTATTTAAATATAACAGCGGTGATAAATTACATAAAATACATTTGAGAGCATCAAAGCACTAATCTTGCGTGCGAGTACCTAATCTTCAAACATTAGATCAGTGGAACCCTTTAATAGATCCATTATTTTGAAGTACGTTGGTGGAGCGAGGAGTGTTATGGAGTCGCGTGCAGTCTTATTAATAGGACGAATAATTAAAGGAAACGGTCGATCAAACCGGCGCGGTGTACTCGCAACCTGAAAGGGGCTCGCCGCTCGCTGGCTGCGCTCACTTCAAACCCATCGTTGCCCGCTGCAGGAAATTCAATTATCTGCTTTCGACTTTAATGTATAATATCGACACAATCATTTCATTAAACTGAATCTTGCTCCTTCATCCGTAATTGGGCTCTTCAAACGTACCAATTACGCGCTGACGTCACTATTGTTAACTGTTCGCTTTGCTACTCCTAATCTTTTGCTTATATAAAAAAGATATCGGGTAGACATTCAATGGTCAACGCAACATGAATACAATTGAGCTAAACAGTAAGTAACAATTAAATATTACCAATACTGATTACTTTGGAGTTAAATTCATCTACTACGTTAATTGGCAACATTAGAAGGAGGAAATAAAAGTTAATAAAATTCATTCATCGAACAGAATAGGTTAAATAAAACTCATTAAAACTTTTTATTATTTCTCCCATTATTCTTCTTATTATTGAAGAATATTGCTAATTTAGTGCAATAATGAATAACAAACCAAGTAAAACGGCTGATATTTTTAATTCCAATTTTTGTTCAACAAAATATTCATAAGTAGCAAAAGTCATAAATTAATTTAAGCATTATTTGAACTCGCTAGAAATGTTATTTGAACTCGCTAGAAATGTCTTGTCTGGATAGACTGCACTTTGATGTCATGATTAATTTAACTAGAAGCTATGCAGCACTAACGTAGGCACATGTAACTGATCTGCTAAGCATCTAATTCTCTACAATAGAGATTAATGTGTTATTTATGCAAACTCTATTTGTCTCTACATTCTTGAACACATTAAGATGCACTTATTATACAATTCTGTAGGTTTTATTATTCTCATTATTTAAAAAACTAATTAACAATGTAACATTTGTAATAATCTAACATGTCACAGTCAAAATGTGTTATTATCTTTAATCTATGGCGTATTGTTTATGGTTGAAGTAATACCCATCAATGATCTTGACGACGTGTGACGTAATATTTAGAACAAAGAATGATCGAGGATAATCCAACGTAATTTTACTGTCACGAAGATGCACATCATTCGTATACACAACGACGGACCGAGGACTGAACTATTGTCGTCATACACACCAAAAAATATCATAGTCAATCGTCCCCTACTATTTTCAATACTTATCTCGTTAGATTTTGTAAACAAACCACTCTTCTTTTGAATAATTTACTCGTCGAGGTGAGGCCTGAATACAATGACGAGACTGTAATAGTTTCCGTTTTGAATAAGAGATGCCTATTGTTTCTCTTCAATATTGATTGCGTTCGTCGTCTTCGTGCACTGCGGAAGTCTCGGATTTTGTTCCGCCGGGTAGTTTTCGTTCGGTATACATGTATGCATTCTTTTGCAATTGTAAAAGGAAGAGGCCTTATTGTTCAAGATAAATTTCATTAGACGGTTCCCCGACAAAATATTTACATCAACTCAAATTAAATTTTGAATGATCTCCAGTAAACAAAGTTAAAGAGTTCGTTGAACGCATTCCTGACAACACAGTAATTTAGCTCTAATTATAGCCAGAGACATACATCGCGTCAAGACATGTAGTGGATTAGTGACAGTGACATAGACAATATCGGCGGAATCAGCGCCGGCGCAAGGATATTTCGGTGGCGTGCCGGATCACCGGACGCTTATCGCCGCACCGTATTTTAACCTTACCCGTTTTAAAAATAAACAAACCGTCACCGTACGAATAAATACAAACCTCGCTTTGACAGTGCTACCTATAAATAACTGTAATGAATAGGCGGCTGGCATGACTGCGGTGATATGTAATGTACACGTATCGTCGCCTAAATTTATTTTCTTCCTTTTTAAATAATTTAATTTAAAAGTTACAAGCTGACCGTTCTTTTCTGTGATATTTCTATTGGGAGTCTTTGGCAATGAATTAAATGAAGATATTACTATACTATCTCTTCAGATAGCATAATTATAATATTTGTGTAACGTTCATGATACAGATGTAAAAATATTATTGATAAGCTAATGTGATACAGTATGCACGGTAAAATGAAGGGTAAGAGCACAAAAAGCGGACCACACAGGACGGCTCCATATGTCCAAGCCCCATACACCCTGAGAGATAACAAACGAGCAAGGCACCGCTCTCCGCAGCACTTATCTAAACACTTAGCCCCGACCATACACAAACAAAGCCTCGCCCTAACTCACTTTTTACCACGAAACGGCTTTTCTTTTTACCCTTTGAGTTCGCGGTACTGCATGCTTCGCGTGTCGAGTGCCTTTGTTTGTGTCCGGAAATTCATGCATTTTGCCGCAATGGGCAGTTAAAGGAAGACACATACGTTACCAGAGGAATGTCTTTAGGTTAAATTTACGACAGACGATTCTTTCCATGCGTAAACAAAGATTAAAAGGAATGTATAAGTAAACTAACATTACAGAGATATACGAGAACTGTTTATAACAAAACTAACACACCACGGCTACGACGTAATTATGAACAACAAAAAACCTTTTAAGACAAGAACCTAACAAAAAGCTGCCGACGAAATCTTTCTAATAACAGTTTTGGTCTTGTCCAAGGTACACGTCATCGGGCGTGACTAACGAATGGCTCGCCCTACAGACCCTAAATTCAGAGTCGTAAGTATCAATGACAGGACAGCGGCGGTGCCCGGTCTCTACGAAGTCTGCCGAACATTACCATAACTCTATCCAAACCATAAACGTAATTAGAGACACCAATAACACACCGAACACTCAAGATGCATTAATCCTTTTTGATTTGGACGGGTTAATGCACTAAAACTGTTTGAAAAATGTAACGATCCACGTCATCCTGATACACTTAAAGAATAACTTTGAGTTATGAAATAATTATAACTGCCTCAAGCAAACACTCGCTGCGCCAAAAATACAGCGTAAGCTCACGTGGGCAGGTGAAATTTATATACAAAATATAAATATGTATCGCACAACTAAAATGCATGCTTAAAATTTTTTAGCTTCCGTAGTTGTAAATATTATTTTAAAAAGTTAAAAGTTGCACGTTACGTTCATACTAAGGTACATAAGTGATATTCCTTATAATAATTCTTAATATGTAGGTACCTATTATGAATTACACTAAAATAGAGCATAAAACGATCTGAAAATTCTTTAAATAGAACATTGTAGAATGTACATTTGTACGTTGGTGTACTATAAGTACGTGCTCCAATTAAAAGGAAAGGAATTACGTAGTAGTTTTGTGATTGTTAGCAGTCCCATTACCGTGACAACTGGGGCTGCTTCTCACGATAGCTAAATGCCAGTTAGAGCGTTGGTCATTAGTGGACGTTACAGTCGTTAGACCTGTAAATATTCAACGCGCGACTACCTGATATAAGCAGCTTTGCAATTCAATCGGTTTTGTGGAGGAAAACCAATGACCCAATACCCTTATCATTTACTAAGGTCGGTCAAGCGGAACACGGCACTTGGGTGCAACTTCAGTTTTACTGCAACGCTCCCAACTTTAAACAAACGGCTACAGTATTTACTTTTCCAACTGCAAAAGATTTTGTTTCCATTTTCAAGGAATTGAGACCGTTGTTTGCTAGTTTTCTCCCTCTCACTACAATGTTTACGTGTTTGTAGATACGTATAATAAATATTTATTAGTCCATCGGTCGCAGTGAAATGAGTCGAGTGAACGCTTTGTTCCTTTACGTTAAGTGTCCTTAGTAATGTTGGGATAATGTAATCAAATATTACATAATCTACGCTCTAATCAGATAATAATAATAATATAACTTGTGTCACAAAGTTTTTGATATTTTTATTTAGCATATGTTCATTGGTATGTGGGACAAGGGGACGGAAATGTACCATTACAAGACCAACCGCACACGAACGACATCGCCCATTAAAATCGCCCTGACGTTGTGACTTATAAAATTCTAACATGTAATAAATTGCTGGTTGTTCGAATGACACGCCATAATGCCAAAATCGAAACCGACCGTGCTTAATAGATAAAATATAACCCATGGAACTCCGCTTCAATATATTTCACGGCTCATGACTTCAGTATGGCCGAAAAATGTAAATGAGTATAAATGAAAAGGGGGCGGTAATTCATAGGGGGCAAGAGAAATTTGAAATACTATATAATATAACGCTTGATTAGTGTCACTGCTTCCTGAGATTTTCTGTACAACATTTTAGGTACTACACGAACTTAACATACTCGTATGTAACACGTACTTACTTATGTATATAATAATTATATTTATGTTTGTACTTGCCACCGTATCGCTTTATTTTAATTATTCCGTAAGATTGCCATTTTTTAAGTCTAAATTAACTGAAAAAAGATTTTTATTATCTACGAATGTGTATAAAAGCTTTATAGTGACGGGCCCCAGAAAAAGAATATCTATAGGCATGCGTTATATGTGGAATCTCATTAGTCACTTTTATAAGGCAAATAGAAGCGATAAGGGATGGCCCCACGAAGGCAAACATAATCACGGAGATATTGCTATACTTATTTGGGGTAGGAATTTCGGTGCATTTTCTCCGTTCCCCGTCTTGAAACACACTGGGATTATTTCTATTTGATCAAGGAAATAGCTTTTCGTTTCCGTATCATGTTACATTCTGAATATTCAGCTATACAACGTTTACTTAAGAAAAAATCGAACAAGGCACGTTACTGTCATATATTTTTTTTATCATTTGTCATATAGACATTTTCGAGTGCAATGTTACGAATCAAATCGATATCTTCAAGATACCCATATCGAGTGAAGGCAATCCATTACCAGAGGGGAACGGGGATGGAATGCGATAAAATTTTTCAATCAGCCAACCGCCGAAAAATATTTACAGTGTAACCCGAGGCAGGACAATATTGTGGAGCGATACTCGCGAGGCGCCCGCGGCGACGCGCACCGGCCTTCCGCCGCTTTGTGCCACTGTCGAAATAATATTGAACTCGGGGTGAAATACGGCGGTCCACCCCGACTCCACTGAACCTCAAAACCATTTTTCCATTCCACCGAACAATACCAGCGTTTAGTTTAAAACTTGTGATTCGCACCACCTTCGATTTAATAGTTCTCACTGACAATATCTTGTATATTTTCTTCACTATGTATTTCAATAATAGCATATTTTACTAGCTATTCGTCGAACAACATAAGAACAAAAGAAAATAACGGCCCGTAAATATAAGTTAACATCGTTGTAACTCTGTAACATCGTTGTAATAGCTTCGCCATCAAACATATAACACTTTATAGTGGATTCAGTTAGAATTATAATTTTACCATTTTAAATCAAATCCTATGCGTTAAATCCAATCGCTTTCGCTCAGGCCGTGCTATTCTTGTAAAATCTATTGCCTCGCTAAATTTGCATTCCTATGGCATTACCATAATAATATCTTCAAACGACAAGTTCGTAATAAAAGGTTATCGCTATCGCATACGGGCTCCGTTAGGTATGGAAATTGGAAGTGCGCGCCGCCGCCCCGCGCCTCAGGGCGCTGGCTAATGGAAAATTGTTTATCACTATCTGGTTTCTGCGCGTGAGCACGATTATTTACGTCCGGTTCCCCGCAGTCTATGACTGGCCAGTAATTGGCCGCTTATTCTATATCGCTTCCATTCATTTCTCTAGATAATACCCGAGGCGGATTGGCGCACACCGAACTTATTCCACGCCGGGCTACTGCAACAGATTATCCTACGATAATAGCCGTGTACATTAGATATCTCGAAAGCAATCGTATTGTATGGCCATATAAATTTAATTCCGATGTAATTTCTGCAACAGTATGACATAGCACTTCTATAGCACACAATCCGAAATAAAACAACAAAAATTCTTAGATAAGATTGTATTTTCTTAGCTTATAGTCCATTAAAACTATAGCCTAAAACCCTCTCATTCTAAGAGGAGATCCATGTTCCAACAGTAAAATAATAGGTCGACAGAAAGAAAAGATTTTTCAAATAAAACGTTAAATATAGTAACATTTCTTGAAGTACGTACATCATAATCTTGGTACGATACTTTTTAAGCTTTAATATAAAAGAAAATTAATGTGCAAAACAAGCAAACTCCGGACTTTCTACTAAAAATATCAGAATTTGCACATTTGCGCGCAGTAAATCACGTCTTAGAGAGAAAATCGGACGAAAACTGATTCCGCAATTATTTATTAGTGCTTCCGTCGCGTAATATATTTCCAAGAAAGTTATACTCGCTAAATATATTCGAGTGGGCGCACGCGTATTCGCGCTAGGCCCGAGTAGCGACGCACAAGGCACGTTTTCATTCATGAATCAACTTCAACGTTACCTAACCGAGTCCTCCGGCAACTAAAACAAACAGCGTGCCGCGAGAGTTATTAATAAAAGTTGCGAGTTCAATGATTTCGAGAGCCCTATTTGAATTGCTCGAACATCGCGCGCGGATTTATAGCTCTCTCATTATAATATTCGATGCAAATCAATGACATCGATTACGTATAAAACAAGTCAAGATCCGATCGCCAGCTGATTGCGCGGAAATGAATAACAATTTACAAGTCTAGTCCACTCCCACGCCCAAAATCTATTGAGCTCAATCAACTGTCATAGTTTATTTTGTTTATTGCCAATATACAATTTTAAACATGATTTCATATTAGAAGTACAATAGATATGACATTGACTTTAGTATACGAGTTTTCTGTAAATTATTAGAGCTTTAGAAATGAATGCAAAATGTGTCGAGCTACTACATAATATATTCTACGTTTTAATATTTATAAGTTCATACTTTATATTGCACCTATTTAATTTTTTTGTTAATCGATATATGTAATTTTTTACTTATTTCCTTTCGTTCCTGTTCGTGAATTCCTTTTATTTTATAACACAACGTCACGTCTGCAATTTCCCGAAGGGGTTGGCAGTGGAGTGTAGGACAGTCCCACGATTTATCAGTTATGTTATACGTCCTACCATGGAATAAGGGCAGAGCCCCATTTTATTGATTTTTATTTCACTTATTGGCGACTTGCCCGTAAGATTAAAAAAACATTTTTATCTTTAAAATTATATTAAAATACTACATGAAAGCACGTAACTAAATGAAGAAGGCAAAGTAAGATAGTTGCTCATCAGCACTGTATGTGTAAATAGGGTATGTATGGTTTTTGGATTTCGCTGTTCCTCTGCTTATCCCATTCAGGAGCTGGCATGACGATATAGCAAAAACATTTTTATTAAAGTAAGTGTGGCGCAGCCTACCTAGGCATGGGTAAATATCATGGTCGCTTTTTTGCCCAGTGTAAAAATTATGGGCAAAAACCCCTCAAGCAAGGCAATGTCCAGCCATTCCATGTCCAGGACTTTGCCTCCATTACTGACTTTGACGAGCTGATGATGAGATATGATTGTTATTTTTCATAATAAACCAATTAAGCGAATGCAAATTTAATATTCAAATTTAGTACGTTTTTTATAAAACTGCAGGAAAACTGGTGAAGCTTAAATGAAAATGTATCCATTGATCCGCTGGCTACAGGATCAATGAACGTACTGAACAATCGGGGAATGAGATTGGGAAAATTCCTTTCCAAGACTCGCAAAAAGTAAATTTGAATGAAGCGGCCTGGTATTCTACGGATGATTCTGAAATTGAAACGATTTTAGTAGTTGAGGCGATCAGTAACTTTGATATTAAGTAGTACACCAGGTAATTGAAGCAATGAATAATTCGATATTTTTAGGCGGTTTCTATAAAAGTAATTTAAAAAAAAATCAGAGCTATGTAAAAGATTGATAGGACTTAAAGAATAGTTTGTAAGTAAATTTCTGAGCAAAGCAGACGATAATTCGATTCCAATTTGATTCGATTGAAAACATTTCCTACGACGGTATTGATTTGACGATTATCGACAAAGTTACAAGTGTGGAAGTTATTCAAAGGCCTCGCTGAAGTCGACTTTTTCATGAATTAGCAATTTGACGGGTGTTACTAAGTTTGTACGAATCGATTAAGCTTGCACCAAGCTCTGCTGATACTCACTTATAATTCTAGCTTAGAAACCGAATTAGATTCTTTCCCATGCTGATTTATCATTTTTGTCAGAACTGCTACATTTTATACTGGTCTACAGATAATATATGTAATTACTTATTTCTATAATACCAGATTTATGTGCAGTTTCTTCGTTTTGTCATTCCATACATTAAGGATATAAACATTATACATATATTTTATGTTATTACACATATTAATAAATTTCTCTTTAGTGTATAATGTCGCTGAGCCATCGAAATAAATAAATATATGATCCTTAAAGTTTTACATACTTTAGATTTTATATAAAGGTTTTCTTAACTTATCAGCATAATTTTTACTAAAAGTAATTGGTGGTATGCTGAGAAGGTAAATGTTAATCCTTGTACATATCACAAGGTAAATACTATATTGAAATAAAAAATAAATTTATACTTCATCACTTGTATACCATTATAATACAGGTTATTATATTTTGATTACCAAAACTTTTTTTTATTTTGCTTGTAAATTGACAAATGTGATTTCCATCAATCCCAAATACACTGTAAGTCATTTTATGTCTCTATTTGGGCTATAAGTATTACATTATATGTAGTATCTCTGCTTATTTATTACTATATAACAATCAGTTATACAAATGTCGTACATGTTTCGTATAGACATTTTTATATAGTAATTAAATATAAGAGTAAGTTATTAATGTGTGAACATATGTATATATTTAGTCATTCTATAGTAAGTAAAAGGTAAAAATCAGGTCCATATACAATTAAAACGTGCAAAAACAAATAGTGGCTCGTTCTGTAAACATTTGTATTCATACAATCGAACTACATTGGTCTACATCTTTCATTGAATGTATAAAAATTATAAATAAAAATATTCTATGGGTAAAGGAATATTTAAACACTTTAACCAGTGTAGTCACTCTAGCTAGCCAACGACATGTTTATAAAATATAATAAAGGAACATGTCAAAATTGTTAGCACGAACTCCGAGGACGCTCAGTTTACGTCCTTTGGCTTCACGTTTATGTTCTAATTAGGCTGGGAAGCAATAAAAAGTGGCGCGGTGGCGTCGAGTAATATTTTCTACGATATAACGACGCGCACCGAAGACACCAACTCCTAAATCTTGCTTCATTAAAACATTCGCCCTTTATGAAAGACATCAGTGGTAATTTTATTCCTTGTCTCGAACTAAACTCGGGGGGCGGAAATTGGCAGAACCGAGCAACGCCATTGTTACACATTTCGTTTTAAATCGAGGGGCTTTCTTAAATTTACACCCATGACTTGCATTACAAACTCGCGAGGGAGGGTTGAACGCCACTAAAACTTCGCTTACTAATTTTGTATTTTTAACAACCACTTGCAAGTATAAGTATCTTAAGACATTATTTTCTTATTTTTTATTTAAACAACCCCTCAAATATGCTTAACGTTAATGAATCTGACACAAACATGTAAAACTACGTGAGTTACACATATTTACATAATGCATAGATAATTTTAGATAATATGTAATTTATAGATAACATACTCGTACCATAATGTATTTAAATGTCTATGGTTTTATTACACAATGGTCTAATTTTAATAACAGTCTCCACATCTCCAACAGAACGTTGCTCACTTGGGTGCACGGAAACGAACCGCAAGTCTCTCGTTAGTACACAATTGTCCTCATTTTTAAGTGTTGGCGTCCGGATGACATTTTAAATTTTACCCGTTTTTATGTTTAACTTCACCCAGATGTCAAGCGTTTGCAGGCATCTCAAACTTATATCTAGCAACAATTATTGCCAGTTATTAAAAGATCGTTCCCGTTAGTCTTTATATTTAATAATAACGACTACAGAGATATCGGATAAACCGATGTTTTCATGTAATATTTAAAAGCCTTTTTATATCTCATCTGTATCAAAGAAACACGGCACCGTTTGGAACATTCAGATAGGTAGGTAGCAGAGACAGTATCGATTAGGCGCTGGGGTCTCCGCGGGCCAAGCGCCAGTTGCTTGTCACAATGCTATCTTTCGCTAAGCCTACTGTCCTTTTATAATATCCTTACCCCCGATAAGACTCTTACCCTTTTTGTGAATCTAAACAAAGCAGTTTCTTATACTACGACGTTTCTCTCTCAAAGGTGAATATACTTACTTATTTTTATTCCCGATAACCTCTTTAAAACGAATCTATAGTTTAACAACGACGTTATATCCATAAAAGTAATATTTGAAACAGTAATGTAGGTATACACACATGAAGGTTCTCATTATTTACCTACAGATTACTCATCATTAATAAACATCGACGGATAAGTATCGTACCGCAAAAACCGGCCCCTGACCAGCATTCTGCGACGGTCGGTCATCGAAACGATCATTTTAGAACTGAAAGCATAGCGGCTTACCTCCATAGACCTATATTTAAGGGCGCGATGCAATAAGAACACATCG
>DWEC01001013.1:0-14465 GCA_018245735.1 Microceris miodesmiata
CCCATTCCAATGTAGGATGTAAACGTTACTGGTGAAACGTGGGAGTATACTACTCTCGTCTGCCTACATATTTGCGGATTACAGACGTGATGTTACATTTATGTTTTTTTTTTTATAAAGCTCTCTGTGGTACGTGTAATCTGTCAAACCACATTTTTGTCTTAATAAAATGCCTCCTTAACCATTCTCTTTTTAAAAATAGGCCTCCGGAAGAATCGACGACGATATATCTCTTTACAATGGATTACGTTTTAATCTCGTATAAAAATAAAAAAAGGGAGCTTTATATAGGACAAGCTGATACTTTTAAACGTACTCTATCAATGGCAGTGACCGCCTGCCCTTACAGTTGAAGTGACTGCTTCATTGCCACTTCAAATAAAAAGCGCTTTGAGCAGTAGGGCACCGCAGCATCGATGTTCTTTCAGCTTTAAAGATTGCTTACTATTCTCATATATCATATTGACTCTCATAATTCTCATTCTCATAATTATTCATATTGACTTTTTTGAGTGAATCGATATGGTAGTACTTTTTAATTAATAGGTACATGTAATTTAGCTTATTGTGTTTTTACCTAATAAGGAAAGTTACTTACTATTTATGTGCGAAACGTATTTTATGTATAAATTAGAATAGTCAGCGGGTTGCATGTTTTAAATTACATGGATATTAAAAGAATTTAATTAATTTTAGAAGTGTTCCTTATTTTTAAAAGAAGCTTAATAGTGAATTACGTAATTAACCGTGGTAAAATAAAAATTCAAAATATATCAATGAAAATTTTCTAAATCTATGAAATATTTTAGAAATATCCAAAACTTGTTCAGATTTTGTCGATCAAAATTGATATTCTTTATTAACTATTGTACAACCGAAATATGAATTTGAATAATTATATGTATATACATAGGTATACATATGTAACATAAGTAGGTAATGTTAACTCATAAAGTAAACGCTGATGTATTCGAAACCGTATCAAAAAGAATGTCAAATCCCAACACGGCGCTGACGTTTAACTTCCTTCCCGCCAAAAACATGCCACCCGCGCGTTCCACAGCGTTCGGATACTCGCAAGCACGTCGCGTCTTCCCGCAGTTCGTTTAGAAAGGACTCCTGAGGCGTCCTTGCGGGGGGCGGGCCGTGCGGGGCTGCGCGATTTTTCACTCAAGACCACGTGTTGCCCACGTGCGTGGAACGAAACTTTTCGCCAAAGTTTTTCCCGCGGCTCCATACGTCGCAACCTTTTTGCACGACGTATGAGAACGAGTTTATAAACTTGGTACATGTATCCAATTTATAAATCTATTAATGTCAAATATGATTGATGATGGAATGGTGGTTTTTTGCCACCATTTAGAAATAGAAAGTTCGCTTTAAATGTTCGCTTGTTAGGTTTAATTACATTAATTAAATATTGTTGATTTATGTTTTGTGAAGTGAAATTAAACATGTATTACATATTCTAATGTCACATGCAATTTACAATATACAATCTGCTTGTTACTTTGCTAGAACATAAACGGGAAATAATTAATTTTTCCGGTAGGTTACACATACCTTTATTTGATTAATTAACGTGTGAGTAGGAAAATATTAGAATAATTGAACATTTTTTAGCATAATTTTATGAATAAAGTATTTCGGAACTTTGCAATCGGTAACTATTTTCTTTCCGATATGCTGATTTCACGCGCTCTCATGGGGTCAGGAATAAAATTTGAACTCATTACAGCAACGGTGAGATAGTCGTGTTGCTGGCCATTCGGAAACATTACTAGCTTATAAAAATTAAAAAACATCGATTAGTTCCATATTTCGGCGTGATCACTATAATTGATTGATATGAGCCGTGCCTAACACTCATAAAATTTATTGATTACCGTCATCGGATTTCACCAATACACGATTCCCTTGTTATTACCATAATAGTAATAAAAGTTAACTTTCCCAACAATACACATCTAGACAGAACCGTTTTGCAATCAACATATCAACTAAAGCGTATCTAGAAAATTCTTAATTGAACTAATGAGAAGTAATTACAATTTTTATTGCGGCCATAATGATTACGATGCCTTAAAATAATAAAAGCAATTAGACATTGATGGGCGTAGCGCAGTGATTATTTTCATCTCTTTCCCACTCATGGTCGATATATGGGTGTGAGCGGTGAATGAGAGTTTGATTAGATGTAATTGTTCGAACGGTTATAAAACTCGATGTCAGAGAGGGTATTCAGTTTGTCGTAAACTGGAGAGATGTTTCTCACTTGTAACTTGGAAAAAACTCAAAAGGTATCATATTATAGCTACGTGCTGGTAGATTACATTTTTTAAGAATAGTCTTAGTGATGTAATTAAGATGAAGTGCGAGCACAATTAAAATGACTGATTCAGAGCAATGTAGTTGAGGTTCGTGTGAGTCATCAGGGTTACCAGATACTTTTGATTAATTTGGACATGGAAGCAAAGTAAATTGGATTAGATTTTTTTTTCCTATTAATTTATTAAAGCATAATCCCTTACATAAAAAGTTATAAGTACTCCAAATATTATGAACATGAAGGAAAATCATAGATTTTTATTTTTTTTCTTCTCGTGGACGTTTAATTCCTATAGTTTGGGTAATAAGCGAATTAATAGTTACATCCCTAGCATGTGGCAACCCTACTTTTCGTACATTAATTGAGCCGAGTTCCAAAGAATTTAGACAAATAATGATGCGATCAGATGGAAATAGATTTGCTCTATTTAGGAACTATTTCTGTATTAAAAGATATTATTTCGGCCTTCAATGATTTACATGTTAGATTTACATTTACAACGAAGTTAGGTAAATAACAATCTATGTAAGTTTACAAATTGTTAATAAATTGAAATCGTCGTAACAAAACAAAAAATATTGATTTCATTTGAACAAGTGATTGTAGAAATTTGATACACAAGGGATTAGGTTTATATATACTGCAAATTAACCTTATTATTAACATTTTTTCTAATATTAGCTGTTATCCATACTTTTAATATAAAAGTAAGGTAATTTTTTAACAATCTAATTGAATTTATTCAATCTAAATTATATTTTTAATACAAATAAACCCAAGTAGGCGTAATTTTAAATATCGATAGAAAAATAGGGACAGAATGGATTTGAGTTTTTTTCCATTTTATATATTTTGTTTTTTCTTTTAGTGTGATTAACGGATTAACCAAAAATGTAATTTTATTCATATAGTTTCAGTTAAACGTAAACATGTTAAGAAATTACTACTTGAGTAGTTCAACAAAAGTTTTAGCGAAGGTGAGCCCACATCAATAGTAGGTAGGTACAGAAGGGGTGAATTTACGTTTCAAAAACAAAACTCACCCCCTAAATTATACTCGAGCAAAAGCTTGTGACTTTCTCGACTGCAGAACAATTTTTCATCGACATTATAAAACTAATTGATAACAAAGATATTTATATTTTTATAACTTTTTAAATGATATGTAAAATAGATACTCCACGTTTTATGTACACTCTTTTCACTTTTGTAGCAGCTATGGATAGCATTAATAAATTTATCAGACATTATGGATATCTTGAATAGTTAGGCGCTATTTAATATTTTATTTTAATAACATGTCATTTTAAATACTATTAATTATTTTATTTTAAGAACACAATATTTTAAAAATTATTGATGATGTTATTTTAAGAACATGATATTTGAAATAATATCATTTTATTTTAAGAAAAAGATATTTTACATATTAACAAACATCTCATCAATTTAAAAAAAAAGGTATTTTAAATACTTTGTTTTAAGAACACTCTAGGGCTGTGAATTAGAAAATTCTAGCATCTGATATAAAAATAAATAAGCAATGCAACAAAGTAAATTTGCAAAAAATAAAAAAGGAAATAATCATAAATCGACAGAAAAATAATTTATTTTCTCAAGAATGGCAGTTCAGATTCTGAATTTTCAAATTTTTTCTCGCATGTAATAAAAAATTCTATACGGAAAATGTAAACGAATAAAAAAAATACCTACAGAAAAACCGAACACATGACGTATAACCAATCAGCTGTTCGTCGGCCGTTCGCCCCGCCCATAAGCAACTTTTACTCTATCACAACAAAAATAAAAACTTTTCCTCTCTACATACGAATACAAATGTAAATTTGCCTTTTGGCCTCTCCAGTACTATCAAAAAAATATTGTCGCTCACAAAGAGAAAAACAAGTGACTTCTGATTTAAAATCTCACTATTATCGAAAATGTAGAGCCGGCTGACGTTCGACAGTTGTCAAACTTTACGTACGCACGCTTTACAAAACTTCAAACTTTCAAAAACTTTATTACAAGTAACTTTGACTTAATTTTTTTTATAGTACAGAAGAATGTGCATACGTGCATTTCTATGAATTTTTCACGCTTGTCAATATTAAATATCTGTTACTAACATTCACGTGACTATAAGATAATTAACACTTCGCTCATTACAATACCAGGAATTAATAATATAACAGCGCAAACGATAATAAAACGTGCTACTTACAATATCCAGCAGATAAGTAGTTGTTGGAGGTGTTTATATTTGTTTTCGTAGCAATGACGTTCTTAATTAGCCGGCGTTCGCTGATTCATCACTTTATAGCGTCTCAACGGCTACTCCAAGCCAGTAATTAGCACACTCAGGCGTATTAAAAACTCGTTTTCATTAAAATCAATCGTCACTGTAACGTCTCTACCGATATCCGAATGCACTTCAAAGTTTCAATTTGCCTGTCAAAAGACGCGCGAAACGTTTTTTTTTTCAAATGTCAACCGCGCAGCGAACCCACGTACGGCCGTCCACGTCAGTACTCTGACGTTCACTAGCCGCTAGTCGGCGTAAGTCGAAGAGAAGAAGGCAGCGGTCTCGAACAACCCGCCTTTCGTTCGTCTCGCTCTCGCGCCGCTCTACCCGCCCGAACCATTTTTACGGTTTAACCGACTCAATTCAATTCAACTCAACTCAATTGTCGTGGCGCGAATGCCTTCGTGCTGGACGCTAGAGTGAGACATCTAGCTATCGTCTCATTTCAGACGCCAGCGACTAAACTTATTAAACAAATCATTTTCGAAGACGCGTCACCGAAGTTTAATTTGAACGCAGTTTCGAAGTCGAATGTTGACCCGCAATGCGTTTCGGTCAAGAATCTGCGTCCGGAAAAGCGGAATACAGCCTTAATCTTAGTATAAGACGAAGCAGTGGGCAACGGTACGTTCATTTCGCTCGCGCCACTATCGTCCGGTGCGGGTTTGTGGCGCGCGGGAAAGAGAAACCCGAGAAACGATAGGCGGTGCCGTTTCTCTCGACTCACGCTGCTGGGTGTGTAAAGTTTTAGGCCGAAACATGTAAAAATGCATCTTGAAAAAAAGTTATGTATTAAAAAAAGAAGTTTAGTGCGCGGTGGGGGGACATTAACGCCAGCGGGAGGTGGCGTGGACGGCTTTTTTCGCATGCTATATTTTTGGGGGTGTTCGCGTAACAGGACAATGCATTATCGAGCCGAACCGGCTATTCCGACGCATCACCTTAGTGGGCCATTTCCACTTCAAAACTACTAGCTACAAACACAACATCTCATGTCGCATGCTATCTTGCATCAGACGGTTTGTGTCAATTAAACTCTACACTCTCTACATTCTATACTTTGAATGTAGAGCTGCTCGCGCAATTTTTTTTTTTAATATTTTCCTTCCAATAAAATTTGTGTATTAATTTTTTTGTTCCCTCTCAACATAATAAAAACTAGAATCACTTTTACGCACTGTTTAACCAAGTAGAATAATAGATAATGTACAGAAAAACATAAAAATATAAATTCGGAATTTCTTAACAAATTTTTGGGAATGTTACAACATACATTATTTTTTATTTTGTATCAATTTAGTGCTGACGATTCGTTAAAAATGATACCTTCAGTCAATTCCTAACATTCTGCCTTAATGACAAAAAGTCAGAAATTTTTGTAACTCGAAAAACAAATGTATATAGTATAAATATATAATTAAGACAATTTGGCACTAAAATTAATTACGTAATAAACTTAGATACTAATTCTGAGTATTTGAATAAAAAAATTTAAAAACTCGAGCCAACTCTAGATATAGCAGTCGATTGCAACCGCACTCAAACAAAGTCAAAGATAAAGAATAACAAATATCCCAATGACCATTATGTTTGAATTAATTAATAGTTAATTAGTTTGTATTGCCTATGTTGCAGAATAATGCAGCTTGGCTGAGCAGCATATAGGAAACTTCGTCAGGTCTTTTTGTCACTGCTACTGCAAAGCTTGAAGACGAAAGTCTTCAATGAGTGCGTCATACCTGCTATGACATACGGAGCCGAGACGTGGACACTCACGGTGCGACTGGTCCACCATTTTTAAGGTCGCTCAGCGAGCTATGGAGAGGGCTATGGAGAGGGCTATGGAGAGGGCTATGCTTGATGTCTCTTTGAAGGACCAAATCCGAAATGAGACGATCCGACAGAGAGCCAAAGCTATCGACATAGCCCGAAGAATTAGTAAACTGAAGTCGCAGTGGGCTGGTCACATCTGCCGCAGAACCGATAACCGTTGGAATAGACGTGTTCTGTAGTGGAGAAAGCGTCTTGGTAAACGTAGCGTAGGACGCCGTCCAGCTAGGTGGAGTGACGATATACACAAAGTGACTGGCAGCGGTTGGATGCGACGAGCTGATGATCGAGCTCAGTGGTGTGCTATTGGAGATGCCTATGTCCTGAAATAGGCTGATAATTAATGAATGACCATTATGTTTTTTCTCTTTTAAAAATTTAGAGTTCTTTAAAAAATAAAACGTAAGTTATAAAAAAAACTAAATATAACGTTATTTCATTAATTCTGTACTTATAAAATGATAAAATACGACAAAATATTATGACCGTATCATCATACCAGATTCCCTACGGTGTAGGCCGATGACAAATTGTTACTTATACGAATAAGATAAAAGACCTTCTTACTACAAGCCACAAATTTTTAAAACATACAAACATAAATTTTAAACACCATTGGTATTGGATTAACAGATATATGGTATGGAAAATTAATTCTCGGATACCAGTGTGAAAAAGTAGTATGTGTACATGTAACCTGACACCTAGACATCTACATATACTAGAATGTCGAAGTACGAAAGCTAAGCAAATAAAATTAAACCAGTAAAGATTAATTCCCCTACTAATCCTGTGATAATTGTGGCATACAATGACATTTGTGACAAAAATAGTCTAAACACTGTTATCAATCATACGATCAATAAACATTCGATTAGTCAATAAGAATTATAAGTTACATCATTATAATGATAATGGTACTTTTACTGTGCCAACTAAAGCTACAAATAATATTTTGATCTCCTGATCCAACTATAGTTACTATATTTTGTAACAGCCTTGATGCATAATTGAATTCCAATAACTCTATATCAAGTTGCACTAACTACTTCAATACTGTCTACTAACAATCTTGTGAGAGATTAAAAATGTAAATTATTTCTCATCTCAACAATTATTATGCAAAAATATTTACTGTTTTATACAATTAATTGAGCAACCGAACAGTGTAGAGCCCGATTAGTAAGGTGACATTGCGTACTAATTGATTTCATTGAATAACTGCATTGTACAATTGAATTATGTCTAACAAATATATTTTAAACTAAACTAAACAATGTATTTTAAATTAAATTAAATTGTATATTTTAAATTAAATTAATCAAATTACATTAGTTATTTTAAATTTAAAAAAAAATTACTAAGCTTCGAACTTGAATGAAGGAACTCTACAATTTACTCTACAGTCATAACTGGAAGTTAAGAAATTAAAAAATTGAATATCTATGCAAATTTATGTTCACTGAGAAAACTAATTTCAACTATGAAGATGATTTTCTAGATTAATACGGTAATACTTATTCACCAAGCAAAATTTTTCGATGGATGGAGAGAGTGACGATCGTAGAAGGGGCACATTGTTAGGAAGTTGACATGGCGATATAAGAAAAGGAGTTAAAAAGAGTTTCGTTACCAACAGTCATTACGACATTAGAGAAGCTTATTTTTTTCTAAAATTACAAGTCTTGAACATGAATGAGCACAGGGCAACTTATAGCTCAAAGTAATTCCGATCTTAAAAACCTATTCATATAGCATTCTTCATGTTACCTATCATTGTCACATCATTAATAAGCAGAGAACCAGAACGAAATATAAACAGATCTTTGGATTCATTTCTTCCGTCGTAGCTTCTAATCTAACTGCTTTTGCGACAACCATTCTGACTGGTTCTTTAACTGATTTATAATGTGTTTTTTCATAAACCCGAATTATTTCTGAACATAGACATCAGGTCGTAAGCTCTAGACTCTAATGTTCTTCTGGGTCACATCTATTTCTATACTGAAGCAGCTATTACGAATGTTGGGATTTAAATACTTTGGCCCAGTTCGAAATATAGCACGACCTTTGTAACTATAAATGTACGATAAAATCGATTAAAAAATCAAGCGTGGTGTTATATTACATAGAAGAAGATTTAGGGAAGAATGACTGCATCTATTCTTATTATATTAGATCTAAGTCAAATGTTTGCCTAAGCCTATAATTGATAGGCACTATAAAATGCCCACGTATTCCCAGAGCCTTAGTCTTATGACGAAGTCGCTGAGGCGACTATTAAAAATAAAAAACAACAAACGCTATACTTGGTTATTTTGGAAACTTTGAAGGGCAGTTTAAAGAAACGTCCTATTCCTTACAGTGTGTACTTAGTGTTTAGTGGCGGATTAGTTGAAATAACGTCTGCGTCATTGCGTTATTTTTGGAAGTTATTTTTCACTTCAATTGACCCAGATCACATAAGGTTTCTGGAACACGTCTATTTCTATCGAATTATAAAAATACTACAGCCATTTTAACTAATAAAATTTTTCGAGCGTCAGACCTTACATCATGTACTTATATACCTACAAAATATATAATACACAATCATTTTTATAATAATCTTACTTACAAATATACAGTTATTTTTCTATGAAATGTTTATGTGGCATAGTTTGGGTGTTTCATGTGAAAAACACGACTATTGTTTCACAAACTTTGTCCATTACGTGAGACATCAATTTGTCAATCTAACAAGGCCGTGCCTGGTTTTCGGGGATCCTCCCACAGGGTATTAAAAAGGGAAAAAAGTCTAACTTAGTATTTCAGTGCTAGAAATCACTGGCTGTTCCAGGCTTCGATTTTTCCGCCTCTCTGTATGCACGAGTTGATTTTCAGTTGTCACAAAAAGCGCAAGACCGATTTGACAACCTTTTTTTGGTTGAAGCGGAAACACAAAAGAAAAAGCAAGGCCTTTCATGGGTATGTTTTTTATCTGTGCACAATTTCCGAGCGTAACAAGATTGGTGAAATTGCCGATAAGCGACAAAACCTGCGAAGCGATGTATAACGGCCTTTTTTTTTATTTTACACATGTGTGAGAAATTGCCACAAAATTCTGTAAATGTTGCCTTTTTAGGTAATTATTTCATTAAGTAATAATTCCCCTCTAAAAGTACTACTTTTCATAACTTTAAACAATATCCAAAACAAAATATGGGTAGTTTCGATCGTGCGCAAGAACACCGAAAGAGTTTTCAAAGCGTTACGCATATGAAAAGCGAACTCTTATCATTCTAAACTCTTCAAAAAGTCAGTTTATGTTTGAATATTTATAGGTTAGGCACGCATTTTGATTAGGAAGAAAATATTGTTTTTAAATTCCTCACTCTATTTCATTTAATAGTTCCCATAAATCTTGAAAATTTTGGAGATGAAGATTCATCTCGGATTATACTGTGAGGTTTAACTAGTTCTGTGACGCATTGTGACCTTGCCTCACTCCTGAATGGAAATAGAAATCCAATGCAGAGTTCATTGTCAAGACGTGCTCGGGAAAGGAAGTAGTCAAGGAGTTCGGAAAGTCGGACAAGTTTCGACTTGTTGTTACTTTTACGATTGTTACACTTTATTTTTAGATGCTGGTGATGGGTTGAAAACTATCAAAATAACAATGATTTAAAATAACACAAATAATACTTTACTGTAGGCCCAGGATCGGAAGGAGTGGCGGCGAATTGGGGAGGCCTTTGTCCAGCAGTAGACATCTAGAGGCTGAAGATGATGACGATGACTATTTTTTTACAGTGAAATAATAAAATTTTGGTAATGTTTTAAATGATATAGTTGTTACTAGCAATATTTATACAACAGTTCCAAAAAACTTTTATTAAATATTGGTAATATATTCAAATGCAACATCAATTATATAAGCTTTGACATAAAATTCTTTGAAAAAGACTTTGATATAAAATTGTATTGTAGGATATGGAGCTAATGTCTGCTAAGAATACGATAGTTTCCGCCGTACCTTTTTCGTTAATATTTTATTTATTTAAATAATAATTTTAAATTAATAATTCACTTAAATTATAGTATGCCTGCAACGATTGCGTTATGAAATTAATAATCTCTACATATTTTCTTATTTTCTCTATTTTTTCTTCTTTATTTTTTATTCTACTTTCGCATAAATTTATACGATATCATGATTAACATATCACCTTAAAAAACTTGTAATAATATCTTAGAGATACACGTACGTAACTTCACGCCTGTAATCCCCGAAGAGGTAGGCAGACGAATGCAAACACTCCCACGTTTCACCGGTTACGTTTACGTACCACTATGGAATAGGTGGTGAGCCTATTGCCATATCCTAAAGATGCCAGTTAAATATTTCCACATTTTTCTCTAAAGCTTGTGAACTCTTCCAATCGGCCCTTGGCTAACGTAGCAGTTCTTAGTAGTCGCATCTCCAACGTCTTCTCTTTTCCATTATTAACCACGGATCTGAGAATTAAGCGTAGAAGCCATAGTTTGCTACGCTTATCAACGTTTATTGTTAAACTTCATACATTTACGTCTACATTAGTATATTATGTATGAAATAAACTTAATATGGGCACTAAAAGCTACTAACAATCCAGCCGTTGAAGGAGACAGTAATTCATAAAATTTTATATTTTGAAAGTTATTTAAGTCAAACTGTACAGGTTATATAATCTCCATTTTCTTATTTTCCGATAACTGGGCCCTTGATACATTTGTAAAAATCGTATACAAAATTTGACTTTGTACATTCTTTCTCTATTATACCTACTACATACACTAAATCTCACCCCATTCTTAAAAACAGTCCGCTATTTCTCTAAGCTTAAAAATAAGTTATTCGTGACCGTATAAACATTTCAACCAGCCTAGTTACGACTCTACATAATGTTAACAAAACTGCAAAATGTACAAACAAATGTACAAACATCTATAATAGAGATCCAAACATATCTAGCAAATCGACAAAGACATGAAACATCGAGTGGATACGAACATTTCAAAATTCCAGATATGATATTCCGGAGTTGAAACTAGACAAGGCACAGAACAAACGTCCTTCCTCAGGTAACAACTTGTTCCTAAATAACTGAATGACGTCACAACTTTAAATCTGGCCAACTTGGAGCGGCCGAAAGTTGCCTTCGGTTAATAATTGATCACGAAGTCTAATTACGTGTTGCGTCTCAGCGCCGTGACATAGACATTGATTTCTATTCTGTATACATACATATGTATGTTTTGTGAGAGATTAGCGTTTCATATGTTAAAACTGGAAGATAACATAACATAATATAGTATACCATTTCGACGGAAATGTACATGGTGCTTGCTTTTACATGTTGCTACGAAGCGGCAATTTTTAACCTAAAGTATTTTGATTGAAAACCTAATAATACACCTATATTCAAAAATACTTTCGTACAAGCATTATAAATAATTCTAAGTCAAGAAATAGAACTGAAACGAAATATGGTGGATAAAATGCATGTCCTTTTTAATAATATATTTTTAAAAACATCTTTTAAAAACTCAATTAGTGTGCAAAGAGTGTTGACTTGTTCAACCGGTAACTGGCTTCATTAATTTTAAAGGAACAAGTTTGTGTTTTAATTCAACTCGAGATAATTCTGTGTAATAATTCATTAAAATATCATTGCTTAACGAAAGTCGATTAAAAAGAGACAACGATATGTTAGTTATTGTTGTAATTTTAATGTCAGGCTATAAACATCGCATTTTACGACACTTTGTCTCCACATATGTACATGTTTGCAATTATGGGTTTTGGAGCGTTCTTTCGAATAGCGGTACATGTGTTGACTAGCTCATTGGTCTTGTGTTTAGTGAGGGGTAGGGCCCGGTTTAGAGGTTGCTGGTTCAATTCCCACTCAAGGCAAATTTGCGAATAATGTGTATTAGTATTTGTGTTGCAAATAATGCAATTCATTAATAACATATACGAGGTCATGAAACAGAAAGTATTAAAATGTTGTACTAAAAACGATCGTAATTATTGTCACGTATATTTCACTTTAAAAATGTAGAAGAATTTACAAACTTTTTAATATATTATGTCCCACATGGATTTGTTTAAATTAAAAACATATTCAAAATAAACAAATAAACATCGCTGTACATACTCTTCAAAATTCCTTGTTTTGTGATTCTTTAACATGCTCACACGCATCTCCACACACACACACATCAAGAAACACGAATAGTTAATCAAATCAGGGCAAAACTAAGCTTTTAATCGATCAAACATAATATAGCAATTCACTAGTTCATAGCAACACGTATTACGTCACTGCCGGGTCCCGTCTACCGTCTGTAGTGCGGGTCGTATCTAAAAATTAACAGATCAACTGAACACTTAATGGGCGGCTATTTCGCGCTCAACTCTATTTCATCTTAACTCTACAAATAGATTTTAAATTGATGTACTATCCTGCTCTGTATAATCCAGGTTATATGTATTCGTAACCTAGTTGATCAGAGGACTGGGATCGTGGACACATGACTTAAGGAAGTCGTCTTTATCATCATCGGCCCTTTTTACTTCCATTGTTGGTAGCAGCTCTCCTTCCTAAATGAAATCAGTTGTTCATAGTGTATAAGTTTGCTACATGTATTTAATTAAGGTAATGAACACTGCCTGCACTATGTACCATTAAGCCTATAGGTCAGCCTACTTATGCAATACTAAATATCCTAGCTACCGGCAAGCAACAGCGTAGGCGATATTAGAAGCAGTGCTCTGCGATCCCCAACTTGCATGAACAGCGTGAGGAGTATGGGCAAAGACCCCTTAAGGAAGGCCAATGAAACTAGATCTGATTGAAACTAGAACTAAACTGATTTCAAGTTTCATATAAATGAACTTCTTTTTCAAATTAGCCGAATCCCTAAAGTTTAAAAGATTACGAAATAAAAAAATAATATTCCGACTACCTTTAAAATGTCTTCTTAACATAGTCGATTTACACTTACCTACATATAAAACAGTGTAATATAGGAAAACTATTCTTGCATTGAATCGAATATCTAGGTTAAGGTCGGTCAAGGAAGGCAGTTGAAGATGACGCCACAACTTGAAGATGTCCTTATGACTTGAGGTTGACGTCATGAACTGAAGATGACGTCATGACTTGAAGATAACGTCATGATACTGTGTATTTTGGTAACGGGTAGGCAGTGAATATATGTAGATGCGCCGAAACTGCCTTATTTAAAAGAAAACCTGCTAGACGGTAAGGTAGATGCCCCATTTGATGGTAAAAGGTCTGTCTTATAAGCACACCTGTAGTATTAGAATTGTTAATACATTGGAGGTCTTAGCGTTACTTTAAGTTACGCAATTGCAAATTATTGTATCGTCACGCTAGCACTCTTACAAGATTGGCTGAGGACACCATGTGCTAAATACCTCTTTCTTTACAGATTTAAAATGTTTCGATAGTATGGTATCTGAAAAAACGGTTTCTATTTGACTGACTTCATAAACTGCTTTGTTTGTGGTTTCAGTTGTAAGCGCGACAGTGAATCAGGAGGTCCCGAGTTCGATCCCGGGGTCGGCAAAGTATTTTTGGGTTATTCTTACTTCAAATTCCGAATAGTAACACAGAGCATAGATTGGTGCCCAGTGTATGGCAATGGCGGGACTTGTTGGGACGTATGACATGACTGGTGAATCATTGGTGTATACTACACTCCTCTACCTACCACTTTGTACCCCATCGGGAAAATACAAGCGTGATACATGTTATGTTTGTCGATTTCTATTCTAAAACTCTTACTACTCGTATTCATTATATAAAAATATAACATCACACCTGTGATCCCCGAAGGGGTAGGCAGAAAAGTGTAGTACCCTCCCATCATAAACATATATGTATAAATGCCGACCTGCACATGGCACACAGTCTACAGTCTTAACTATTCTTATGCAGGGGACCTGTGTCTAAC
>DWEC01001014.1:0-14463 GCA_018245735.1 Microceris miodesmiata
CGCTGGGCGCGGCGGCGCGCGCGCTGCTGCAGGACGCGCAGGAGCGGCTCGTGTTCCGCGCGCACGTGCACCTGCGCGCCGACGTGCTGCACTACCGCGCCGCGCCCGGCGACCTCGCCTACCCGCACAAGCTGCTCCTCATGGAGGTACGCACACACACACACACACACACGCACCATCCCATGCGCTCGCGCTTCAACACACTATCCCCCCATAGATAGATCTCTGTTTCCTAACATATGAAATACTATTATGAGGTAGCAACGATTCTCTAAATCTATAACGATAGAAATTAACATACCTTTAAATTAGTACGTTAAGAACTTTAATTTAGTTAGGTTTCTTATTAATGAGAAAATGAAAGATAAAACCGCAATTTGTAAAATAATTTTTATCATAGAATAGATACGAATATCTCCCAATGGTAAAGATTGACAATCATATTCATATCTAACAAATCATGTGGATTTTGCATGCTCAGATTAGTTATTTATTTAATTAAGCTGTCCTATTCCAGCAAATCGCCTTGTCACTTCAAGAACAGAGCTTAAAAAGAAGCGACTCCCGCAACTCCATGGTGTCAGACGTGTCGGCAACTTCACAGGAAGTGGCCAACATTAATGTGGAAGCCCAAAGACGTCCACAAGCATCACCAGCTGATCTTCACGGCATGTGGTACCCAGGAGTCAGAAGGACCTTAGCAGCGTTGTCCAGGCTTTACAGATGCTTGGAGAAAAGAGTATTCCAGGGCTTAGCCCAAGAAGCGATATCGCTATGTGTCCAAAGCGTTGATTATGCCGCTAAACAGATATCAGATACAAAAACCCATATTGATGGACACCTGTTCCAAATTAAACATTTGCTCATTTTGAGGGAACAAATAGCACCATTTCAAGTGGACTTTGTGGTGAAAGAAACAACTTTGGACTTTAGCAATATGAAGAATGCTGCATATGGTTTAATCCAGAAACCGAGGCAGATATTTTCATTGAACAGCAACAATGCATTGCTGGAGTTTCTTCTGGAAGGTACACCTACAGTGAAGGAGCATCTGCTGGATTCCAGAAAGGAGGTGGATAGGCAGCTAAAGTCTAGTTGTGAAAAGTTTATCAAAGACGCCACTGAGGTTATGGTGGGGCCCATGATTGAGTTTATGGAAATGGTATGTAGTTGAATAATTTCATTTTATTCTTCCTATGCCAGATAATTTGTTGTCAGATACTTCTATTATAGTTGGTGGGTCTATGGTAGTGAATTTAAATGATAACAGCTTTAGGATGACAAATGATCTGTAATGCAATTCTATCTGAAATAGTATTTCCCCTATTCATGTCAATAACCATTCCTTGAACTTGCAATTTATGGACTTACAAAATACATATGAGTTATGCTATCTATGAAATATGCTAAATAGAACTGCAGATGTTTAATAATGAAATACGAATTACTAAAGGCTACAGTAATTAAAACTGAGTTGAATCTGCCTTGCCCATCTGGCACATAAGTAAAATTCTTACTTACTCTGATGAACCGTACAAAAGGTTGATCTCAGTTGAACAATAATTTCAATTTATCACTTCACTTGATACATTGTTGGCAGGTTCAAGCTTTTACCCAGAAGACACCAAATGACCATCTAAAGTCAGAATCGTGGGCAACACCGGAACAGATAGCGCTGGTGGTGAAATTAGCCCAGAGGAGGATCAAGAGTTACCTTGCACCGTTGCAACGATCCATGCAGTTGTACCTTGCCAATAAGGAGACAGAGTTTATTCTGTTCAGGCCTATAAGGGTAAGGGCTGTAAAATAAATTATAATTATGTTGCAATAAAATAAATTTCAATGGTAAACAAATATTATTTTACCAAAAATAATTTACTATTCTGTTTTTCTAAAAAGGTATCCTTAAATGTGCTGCTTAAATTCCACTTTTCAATTTCAGAACAATGTTGTTGGATACTTTTTACAAGTGGAACAGGTGCTATCTAATTCTGGATATTCAGAAGAAGACATCCTCATTGTGGCTTGTCCCACTCCGGAGCAGGTGTCAGTATTCATTTCATCAGCAAGTCTCATCACCCACAATGAGCCGGTTCCGCCATTTGGAATGAAGCGCAGAACCAGTGTGGTTAGGAAGCCAAGTGTGACCATGGTTCATGAGAAACAGGAAGAAAGTTCTACCACTGATAATCCGACTACTAGTCATGGGTCTTAAGTATTTTGCTATAAGAGATAGTCTTTCAAAATAATTTAACATCAGTAGTAACAAGGCTTTATTTTGGTAATGATATCGCCTTTCATTATCCATGTCCATGAGTGGTTTCCAATCAAAACAAATTTTTGTGGGAGTTTCTTAAGGTTTATAAACTTCGGATATATGATATTTGGATAATGCCATTGTTAGTCCCTCTTCCTGTTATCTATATATATGCGTAAACTACTTTTAAACATTTCTTGGGTATTTATATACTCGATTATATTTAGTACCAGCTTCACTTGACCATTTTTTTTTTGTCATATGATGGATGTGTGGTCATGATAATATAATGAAAGCATGGATGCGTCCTAAGATTGAGTCTGCTTGCCTTTAATTTGTTATTGGGAGAGGCTGCCCAATTCCAGACTTATACAAGGGACATTTTCATGAGCTCCCGCCGATTACAGCGAGGTTACAGATAAAAACTAATGTATATAATGTCTTTTCATGTTATATTATTATTAAAGCCTTTTTATTTCCGAAAAACGATTGTATAACTAAACAAAATGTTTTTATGCGGTTTGCAGCCATATGTCTCGCTCTTCGGTGTGCCTCTTGGCATAGGCCTCCTCTAGCTCTCTCCATTGGGCTCTGTCTTCTGCAATTCTGGTCCAGTTAGGTCCCATTGTTAGGCAGATATCCTGTCTCCATCTTACTCTCGGACGTTCTTTCTTTCTTGTTTCCTCCCTTGAGTACCATAGAGTTGCTTGCTCCATTTATTCAATTTACAGCGCAATATATGTCCCGTCCATGCCCATTTCAAATGTTCAATACGAGCGGCTATATCTATTACTTCAGATTTACTCCTTTTTTCAATTTACTGATTTTATCACTAAATCTGACTGCCAAAATGCTTTTTTCAATTGCCCTTTGTGTACTGGCTAGTTTTTGTCTGAGTGTTCGTTAGTGCCCATGTTTCGCAGCCATATGTCATGCGTAGGAGAATACAGGTGTTGAAAGTCTGTCTTTTTATATGCATACTTGGGTCTCTGTTTTTTATTATTTCTTTTAACACTCAGTGTTTTTTCCATCTGGAGGCTAATCTTTTGTTTATTTCTTTAGACATAGCGTCCTCAGGGGATATAGTTTGTCTGAGGTAAACATTATCTGTCATGTATTCAAATTTGGTTACAAACCGTTAACCTTTATTTGGGCTTCTGTAGAGTTGGTCATTAGTTTTGTTTTATTTGCGTACATTTCTAAACCTATAATGTTATATAGTACCGGGCTAATCAGTATAGGGTGATAAAATCTTAGTGTTGTAGAAAATATTTTATCTTTCTTTAGTAAAGATAGTCATATTGAATTTTAATGTATTTAATTTTAAAATTTATATTATTTTTTATCACTAATAGAATAACTCCTATTGCAAAAATATTAAATTGTCATTGTTTTTTCAATCTTTGGAATATTTCCAGAGTGCTGTAACACCGACTATTTCTCAAAATAGAATATTTTTGATCTCTGTGATCAATCAATAATTGTTACTTTAAACATTTCTAGTATCCATACACTAGTAACATGTCAGAAGATTACTTAATATTAAAATGACATTTGAAGCAGACAAGGTATTAAAATATACTTATTTAATGTAGGAAGGAAACTTAATCAGCATTAAGCCAAAACAAGTAAAGGAATATCTTCGAATAATTGTTTGTATATAATACTTACATGAAATAAACAATTGTATAATTGTTATAAACATACTCGGTTGTTATGAACTAAATGATACCTTAAGAGTAATGCACATTGTGACCTCATCCTCACGTACATGATAATATTTTAAAACTTACTTAATTTCCAGAAAACTGGTAAGATACTTTGTGCTCTTTTCGCATTATACATTCCTAACATTCAAAGATAATATTGAATACGTTTGTAACTTGTAATTAATGTCGAACCTTGTAATTAATGACAACACAGTGTAATAGCCAAATTTTAGTTGATAATAAATTCAATTTGCGTTAGACAATTTTGGGGAAATGTATACGGCGATTCAGAATGTTACTGACGCCATCTATTATCGAATAACGGAAGTTTTGCCGTAATGTGAAAAATAATAATTTCTTTAGATATGTTTTTTATAAAGTAAATTTTATGTTATTTATAATTGAATTAGCTGTAAATGTTTAGTTTTCAGTTACTCTTAGACTGCACACTGTGTATCTATTCCATATTCATCAATTTTAAATATTTTGGTGTTACAAACTGAACAATGGGAAAGATTCATACACACACACTACAAGATTTATACAGTTATCAGTCTTTCCTTTGCAATAATGAATGATGTTTACAGTTTTCAATATGTAGTGTTTTAACGTAATTAATCTCGTAAGATTTTTGGTTTCTGTTCATACATGCCACCTTCGTTCTTATTATGCAATGGGTAACTTGTTTTATTTTGCGTAAATTTAGATTTTATGAAGCTGGAAATTAAATATTCTTTAGCAAGAAAATAAAATACCATATAATTATTTACATGTTTTAATTATCTTATGTGACTATAATAAATACATACACCAAAGAAATTGTGTTTTATAATTAATAAAACAACAGACATTTGAGTGAGTACTTTAATGCACTTGATCTTACATAATCCATTTAATTTTCCTACTTACTTATTTATAATATAGTTTAAATTCTGAGCCAGTACATTCCAGCGCGAATCCTGGTGTAATCTGGCACAGCTTCTACTGGACCAATAGCTGCAACTACGGGGCAGCGGTCATACAAGAACTTGTAGCAGACATCACGTACCTCTTGTACAGATACTGATTCAATGCGGGCATCAAGCTCATGGATTGGTATACGGCGGTTATAACAAAGGATCTGGCGACCAATGTCCTCACAGATGGGTGTAGTACCATCAAGCTGAAGAAGCATATTGGTCTTCAAAAGGTTTTTAGCCCTCTCAACCTCTCCCTCAGTCACTTGTGTACATAGTTTCATCCATTCCCTTTGAATATTGAAGATCATGTCCTCAGCCTGCATGGGCTCAGATACAAAGTAGATTCCCCAAAGTCCTGTGTCCTTGTAGCATGTGTTGAATGATTGGAAGCTGTGAGCCAGGTTCTCGATGGATGCAGCTCGAGCAAGGAATGAGGCATTATTAGCACCACCACCCTGAGATCGGTCCCATGCTCCAATAAGAGTGTTAGCAACCATTAAGGGGATATTGTCGGGATCAGTCCATCCAGCCCCTTCAACTGCAAGAGCCATGTGCACTAAAGGCATGGAATCATCTCTGATCCTAATTTCAGAGCCAGTGTAACGGCAAGGTGCCAATGGAGAGACGGGGGCTATATTTTTCAAGCCACTGAAATGCTTGTTAGCGAGATCTACTAACCTCTCATGTTCAACACCTCCAGCTCCGGCCAGCACAATTCTGCCAGCTTGGTAGTGAGTTTTGATGTACTGCTGAAGATCAGCTTTAGAAATTTTTTTGATGTTCTTGGTGGGCCCAAGGATAGTTTGTCCTAAGGGTGTGCCTTGGAAGGCAGTCGCATGGAGGTGGTCAAACACAACCTCTTGCAAGTTGCTTTCGACATCTTGCATTTCGCGGAGGATAACGCCTCTCTCTCGTTCGATTTCGGGTTCAGCGAGCGATGAGTTCTGGATGATATCGGCAAGGATCTCGACGGCTACTGGCACGTCGTTCGCGAGGCATTTAGCGTAGAATACAGTTTGTTCGCGAGACGTGTACGCGTTTAAGTGTGCGCCCATGTTTTCGACAAGCAGTTCCAAGTCGGTTTGCGAACGCTTACTCGTGCCTTTGAAAGCCATATGTTCTAAGAAATGGGCGACACCGTTGTTTTTGTTTGTCTCATACCTGGATCCGGCGTCGATCCATAACCCTACCGTAGCCGTTGGGGCGCCAGAGTCTTCAGAAGCAACGCGAATTCCATTGTCAAGTGCGGTGAGCTTAGTCGGGGGAACATTGATTAGGGCCTGCTTGTAGGCCGCTGCTGTTGCAAGGGAACGGACATTGCCGCTATCTTTTGAGATTACTCTCAATATAGTTGCTACTTTCAACATTTTTCTGAGAATCCTTGCACTAACAAAATTTTGCTCGCTGATTTACGTAATAAATGTGTAATAATTCTTGATAGATGTCAAATGGTCAAAGAGGGAGGAAGAGCGCTTTTGACACTTAGATAATAGTTGCCATGTTCCGAATGACGTTCTCTTACAAACTCATAAAGAAGTCGTAGTAAGCTACTTTTTGTATTATTAAATATTCAAATCTATTGGGTTTAGTCAACTGCCGCAACCATCCGCAATTTAAGTTGACCTGAACTCAAAATTTGTCTTAAATTTTGACTTTTTTCTTAATAAACACACAATGCTGCGAAGTTACAATATGTACCCGCTAACTACTAAGACTTATCAGTCAGGTGAAGTTCAAATAAATTTTAATTTTTAGATGTTTTTTGGCCAAATTTCTGATCAAAACTTGGATTTAGTTTCTACTCATAATTATCAACGAATAAAACATCAGTGTAAATATTCTTCACCCTTCATAATTTTCAAACATTTTGTCCCTTTTTTTTTATTCACAAAAAGCTTACCTAATATACTTTATTGAATAGTTTCGTATTTATTATGAAACATTATTTATGGCAAATAGCATAATTAGCACAATATAATTTTAATAAAAAATGTAACGTAAATTGATAAATAAATGTATTACTTTCGTGCAAATGCACAAGTACATAAAACGAAACGTCACAAAGAATTACTTGAAAGAAATCATGTGGAAATCATTTCGCTCACGCCTATTCCATTACATCGGAATATTACGAAAGCAATGATGTGCAGTGAAGATATTTGTTTAGTTAATTTCGCTAAAGATTCCCGGGAAAGTGTTCGACAAGCATAGGTCCATAGTACGTGGCTAACAAAATGTTATATCTGTGATTTTCAACAATCGTCATGACTACAATGAAGAATCCAAATTCGTCGTCTTCTAAACTCGCACTCTTTAGTCATATAAAGTACGAGCACCTGGTAGCTGGTATATCAGGTGGCGTCACATCTACACTCATCCTTCATCCGTTGGACCTCATCAAAATTAGATTTGCAGGTGAGACAACTAGTTACACCATGCAGTATTTGGTTAAATATCTTATGCATCAGACAAATCGTTATTGCGTTGAATGTTTGACTAAATTTAGTTGTGTGTACGTAACTTAGGATTGAATTTGCTAAATGTTGTTAAAATTAACAAAGTATTAAAGATTGATAATATTGCAAGTGACCTTGAACTTGGCGTAGAGAAAAAACAGATAATTTCCTGATGCAATCGTAAACTTTAAAACATTTATGTCGCTGTGATTAAGAGAGCAAACTACGATTATTGTTATTATATAATATCGATTAATTAAAAGTGTAATTGTCGTGATTAGTCGCTGTACAGAACTTCTATTTATTTTTGTGTTTTATTGTTTTGATAGTTATAAAGATAGATTAAACGTTCAATTAAAACTGTAATTTCATGAGCATTTATATCAAATTGATAACTATAATATTATGGTTTTGATAATTACTTGTTAATTACCACCTGAATCAACTGACCCAGTACATTTTCTGTGTTTCTTCATCTTCATCACTAAATATGTATCATCTGATTAATAGTTATGAGCTGTGTTACCTACTATGCTGGTTACTTACACTCTTCTGTTGATCAGATAATATGAACATATTTTGTCATAGACATAGTGAAAACACTGGCAAACAAATATTTAAAAAATAAATATCGTCTCACCTTAACCTAATACTTTTAACAATATGAAGCTCTTTAAACCATACTGTTTTATGTTTTTCTGTAATGAAACAGCTTGCCACTTAAATGCTCAGTGAATTGAGATTGTTGTGGTTATTCAAAGAGTTGTATCAAAATGAGAATTGAAAAACATGGTATTTTTTACAATACACTAGTTATATTGACAGTTATTATCACATTTTTTTTTTCAAATCAAATATATTTATTTGCAAGAACAAGGGTACAGTCAAGTTGTTACAATATACATTATACATAGATTCACCAAGTTCTGCCTGTTAAGGCATGCAAACTTATCATTATAATTAACTTATTTTATTATTATTATTATGTAACATCAGGTTCCTTATGCATCAGAAAGAGGGCACTGAGTGCTAAGTATCACTATTTGTATAGACCTGATGTACTTCTACATTTGTTATATGTTCATAAAAAAAACAGAATTATACATGAAGCACTCTTTACTGCATGGTAATATAATTCATAGAGACAATGAATGAAAGCAATGGGTGCCTTCATAACCGATAAGTGATTTGTTCCAGTTAATTTCATTTATGTGGTTATTCATAAACATTATATTGAATCTGCTTTTGTAGTTTTCCTCTTGTATGTACCAATATATGTATCTCAGTGCAACAACATAAATAAATTGACTGTACTTACACAGCCACATCTCAAACCAAGCAGTTTCTGTATTATAGTACCTAAAAAAATGAAATAACTTAATATACATCTATATGTTCATATACATCATATTTCATCCAGATATACAAGACACTCATATATATCATACAAATATTAATCCTGGTTAGTAACTGAATCCACATCTCATGGATCTAGATTGACTAACTTTTAGACTAGGAACCCAATCGAAATGCACTTTTGATTTTTAAATTCATTGTGTTATTAAAGTGATATGTCATAACTGTATGCATTTATATATAATAATATATGCATGACTTTGCTTATATAAAGTTTGTTTAGAAAATACTGTTTACATTATATAACATAGGTTATAACATTGCTTCCTTAGTAAACACAAAGAAACCTCTCTAGAATACATGTAACATGTTATTACAGTGTAAAAATGTTTAGCGGGTACCTATAAGTTGGAATTTATTGTCATTTCTATGTATTCTACACAATTTATGATAGTAATCTCAATGAGTGACATAAAAATTATAGTTGAGATGATGTTTTGACAAGACAATGACAAATGTTTTTACATATGATGTTAAAGGAAAGTAGTTTTACAAATCTATATTATTTAGCACACTGCAGAAATTTTTACAAATACATACTCTTTTTGGTGTTTATATCCAAAATGTTTTAAAACTCGTCATTATTGCCTTTGTTGTTTATTCATATGGAATAACATTCCCTATATTTTTCAATAGTAGTGTTATAATTTACCATATATCAAAGAATATTGACTCCCTCATTGGTTAAGTGTTTGCAAGCCTGACAGGAGATTGGGAGGTCCTGGGTCCAAATCCTAGCTCTGGTAGTATTGGATTTTTCTAAATTAGAATTTCCAGTAGTGATTTGGAGTCTGGATTTGTGCCTGATGTATGGCACTTAAACATAAACATAACTTTTGGACATGGCACTTACACAACTTGTGAAACATGGGAGTGTATTACATTCCTCTGCCTACCTCTTCAATTATTACAAGTGTAAATTTAGGTTTATCATAGAATAATACTGTTTGTGGGGAGAGTAATGCATGTAGAATATAGAAATATTTGGCACTGTGTTCTTTGCCTCCCAAAAGACTTGACATGAGGTTATCATAATTATAATACCTTTAAAAGATGTTAGTGTCATAATGATATATGGTAGTGTTTATGTGTTTCTAACCATAAAGATATACAGCCCATGGGTGTAATTTGAGTTAAATTTTGGGAGTTTACTTGATGTTCAATGTTGTGTGTGTATTATTAATGTCCAATTATTTTCAAGTAAGCTAGACTTTTTGATAATTTTTTGTTTGTACAATTATGACTCTGAGTTTTAGAATAAATTGGGCTGGTATATTTAGTATTGTTTTTGAAATAGTCATTGTTTAAGTTATATTTTACAATTCTATTACTTTAGAAATACACATGCATAAAATATGTATTTTGTGGAATAATTGTCCCTTGTAAATGTTATAAACTTTTTAAAAAGAATCATCTCATCAATTACAACAGATACACTACATTATTAAAGATAGGTTCAACTTATTTTACACCATCACTTAAAATTCTGTGAGTCATCTCTGTGGTAATGTTTGTGAGAGTATTTGAAATATCAGTTTAGTTTTGTGTGTGAAATCAGGGTGAGAGGGCTATGAAGAAGTGATAAAAGTTCATAAATTTTGAATTAAACAATATAGATGAATATATAAACATTTAAAGGTGAACAGACAAATAGATACAAAGGTCAATAGATATATGGATACATAAACTGATATTTAGATAATTCTTTTGTTTACTCCTTTGTTACCTCATATATGAGGTAACATAATTAAGAATTCATGTGAACTAAGGACTGTAGCGTACATTGAAAGAAGGATGAGAAAAATATGTTCAAAGGGTGTGGAATTATCAAAATTAATGTTACCTTAATAAGTAATACTCGTCCATTATTTTTATTACATTACAATGTTTTTGCCATCCATATGTGAGCAACACAGCGAGCAGGAGGGTGATACATTTAAATTAGGGTTAGGTATTAATAATACCAGATTGTATATATTTTTTGTTAATACATATAATCATAGTACAGTGACCTAAATGACTCAGCATATTTCAGTGAAAAAATTGAAGTCAGCGAAAACTGTTAATGACTCTTTTCAGGTGACAATTTACAAATGGTTTTTCCAAAAACGATGCAGTCATTGTGATGATTTAATTATAGATATTTAAGCTAACGTTTTTCAAGACATTATCATTGCTATGAAATTCATTTTCTTAATTGGATGGGTATTTATCTACATTGCCAAAAATTATCACAATTGATAATTTTTTTGTTTGTACAATTATGACTTAAGAGTTTTAGTATAAATTGAGCTGGTATATTTAGTATTGTTATTGAAATTCATTCAACTCATTGTTTAAGTTATATTTTACAATTCTATTACTTTAGAAATACACATACACAGCACATGTCTTCTTTTGTGGAATAATTGTCCCCTGTAAATGTCATAATCCTTTTTTTACAACTGTAAGATTACACATATATATTGGTTAGATCATTAGATGATATGCCCGATTTTTTTTCTCAATTGGCCATCACAAAATCGAAAATGTTCTAAATATTGAGGCATAGATGATATTTGCTCTATATTTTCGTTATAATTTAAATAATACCAATGGTAGTGACAGCTAAGCTATGTTTATCAGTATTTGAGGTTCAACCTTGACTATAAAATCGAATAATGGAAAATTCAACGACATGAAAGACTCACAGATAGCTAAAGTTATGTTGTTTACAAGTGAAATGAATTATGCAGGTACAATATTATCATTGTTGGCAGTAAATGACGGGCGAACAGCTACGGTGCCGCGGTACGATGGGCTGGGCAGTGCGTTTGTTACCATCGTGAAGAAGGAGGGCGTGCGGGGATTGTATCGGGGGGTCACGCCCAATGTTTGGGGCTCTGGATCCGCATGGGGTTTCTACTTCCTATTGTGAGTACTGTACTGTTGTTTCTGATGTTTATTTGTTTCATATTCTGTACACTGGTGTATTGACATAGCAATTTGGGATCCGGACTAATGAGCCAGACTAATGGTTGTGGGTTCGATTCACATCTGAAAAAATATATGTGTTGAGCACAGGTATTTGTTGTTTTGTTAACATAACACAGGCTTTGTGTATTTCGGTATCAGGTAGTTGTGTGTGAGGGTGTCCGAAGATATTTGTTCATTATTAAGATATTATTATTTTAAAAGGTATTTCTTGTGTAAAAGGATGACTGCACAGTATTGAAATGTTTATCCATTCTTTTACTTATTCAGCTAATTAAAATTTCGATCTCTGATTATTAATGAAAAAAAATTTATTAACGCTTCATCAAGCTACCTTCTTTCACAGAGTGACAGTTCAAATCTGAACTGATTTTATCAAAATATGAAATAAAAGCGAAGCACTAACCTTCCTACATTATATTTTATCACTAGAATATTTTGGTCTTAAACATACCATTATCTATTTCCTGATGCTGATAAGGTACCCATTGTTGTGCTAAAAGCACCTGACTTATCAGTAGTACTTTTATATCCATCAGTAGACTGAGAAAGACCGGTGAGAGTGATGCTTATAGGAAAAGATAAAAGAATGAGGAAAAAACTACATATGGGTAACAACTGACTATGGGTAAAGAATTCCCGCATTTGTGGGAGATTATGGTCCTGTATAGAGCCATTTTTCAGTCACTGTCTCTTAGGTGTATTGAAGAAATTGAGGATGAGACTCTTTCCACCAGCTGCCACATACAAAAACAACCCTCTATTTTGTACTAGTATATTTCACTACCCTTGTAGTATACCCTTGTAGTGCAGTAGCCTTGTAGTGGACCTTGTAGTTTACCCTTGAAGTTTTATTTCAAATTTCTGTAGTTATTATCGCAATATATTTTTTTCTGTTCAAAAAATATTTTGGTACAGATAATACTGTTTTCCTGTCATTAACATGATCGATGTTGCCACTCGAGCGGCTATTATTATTTTGAATATCGCAATCTCGATAAGGAAAACACGTGTTGGTACCGTCAGAGATATGATAAAACGTTGCCTGTTTTGTATTGATATGTGTCAAAAACATGGGACGTGTCTTCCTTCAAAGATACAGAGTAACCCAAATGAGACTAAAGTGAAGTTTAAAGTATTTGGGTTAAGTAAATAATAATTTGTGCTTTCATATCACCTGTACGTGTGTGCGTTGACCCATTTGTTAAATTGTTGTTATTTTTGTTATCGTATCACCACGCCAGGTCCTATACAACGTTGACAGAGAGTACCGAGTGCTAAATAACTAACGTTTTAGACCCGACGTGCTTGTTCTACATTCAACACTCTTTTCATGCCGGAGCTCCAGTTTCGGAGACTTCTATTTCTACCATCAGCTAGTGTCAGTATTTTTTTCTTACAACGCCTTACAGATGTTATGTTACGATTATATTATAATATACGAATATTTTTTCTTACAATTGTGTTTTATTAAAAAGTTTATAAATGAGTTAATCGGCCAGAATGAGTCAGAATTTAAATGAATGAGGTGAAGATTGAGCTTAGTGGCGTGCTATTAGAGAGGCCTATGTCCAGCATAGAGCAAAAATGACCTGATAATTATTAACGTGATAGTCTAACTAAAAATAAAAAATAAATCAGTGTAGAAATTACAGCTTCGTCTAAATCATTCGCGATATAAGTACACCTGTCGTGAATGATATATCAGTGGCAGCCGTCGACTTAATGAGCGTTACTGTAATTGATTGGAAATCGATTTAAGGAAGGCGGAATTACTGATTGACCATTTCATTGCTGGAAAACCTTATTTTATGATGGTCTTCCTTCAGTTTTAGGAATTACATTTCAACCATAGCAAGTTTTTTCTCTTTAAGTGCCTTTTTTTCATAAAAACATTATATCTTCTCGTGACTTTGCCTGTAGAGGTTATTCAAAATGGCCGTAAATAGTAGTTGCTACTGTGAACAGTTTTTCGCTAATAATTTTGTCGTCAGACAACCAACTGCAAAAAACAACAGATTTTCTAACCTTATCGGCGATAACAGATAAAATCGTTCCAATCGGCTAATCTGAGCGGTCCTCGCATTCAATTGACACTCTGCCTAGATTATATTCAAGGTTAATGTTTTCATTTAGGAAAAGTGTCCCCGTAAGCATATAACATTTCTTTCAAGATAGTCTGTCGATTTTAGGCGGGAAAAGGTTGGTAACAGATTCTATGAAGACACGAGACTACATCTTAAACATAGTACACATTTTCTGCCAGATTGTCTTGTTTATCCAGAGATATCACAAACGCGCGGGATCCGATTTGATAAAACATCTGATGCATTAGGACCAAGTATTTGTGTACTTATCTGCTTGTGAATATTCTCATTACTCTGACTGTTTCCTTTCGTGATTCTTTTGACCCTACATCGTATCCTACGTGTCAACTTAACCGTGTCGCGTAACGGAAGTGAACTCTGCAAGTATTTCCGGTCACGTGAGTTATGAGTGCGATAATATCGTTTCTACAGATAATTAATTTTACAGGGTTATATTCTACCATATTTCAAATAATAATACGAAAAAAAACGTAAAATCCCCAGCTACAACGCAATCAAGACCTGGATCCAAGGTGGCAACGCGCGGACGCCTCTCGGCCCGGGACTGCACATGCTCGCGGCGGCGGAGGCGGGCGTCCTGTCGCT
>DWEC01001015.1:0-14455 GCA_018245735.1 Microceris miodesmiata
CGCGCCGCGCTGCCGCCGCTCTACCGCGACGTCGGCGCGCTCTAGCCGCTCGCCGCGCTCCCACCTTGCGTGCCCTGCGCACCTCCCGTTATTGAGGTCATCGCGTTCCGTGTTTGTTTTTGTCAGCGATTACAAGAGGAGTCCGTGTGGGGTTTGGGCCTTGTTGCGGGAATTTAATAGGTGATAATGTTTAATGTTCGTTGGGTGAGCAATGACAGAAGTCCACTTAGACCCCGTTGTGGCGGGTCCCAAATGAGGAATGGTATTGCGAAAAAGTGCCGATTATTTTTACATAGGAAAATTTAACTAGTAGAGAGCGTGCAGTAGATTACATGGATTTGCAGACTGACCGGTGACGCCAGTTTGAACCTCTCACTGTGTACAGTTAGGTGTAATTTTTGTATTGCGTCAATATGTGTTTGTATGTAAGTGTCGATAGTGTTTTAGACGACGCATTCGACCACGTTTAGTGGTCCGGCTTAAAGTAAGGCGGGCTCTGATGTTACGATTAATGTTAGGTTTTTTTCGACGGAATGGACAATAAACAATTGTAAGGCTGTACGAGAAGTAATGGGAGTTCGTCCCCCAGTACCAGGGTATGTAGTTTTAAATGCCAATGTTGTGTTTCGGTTGGAGTGTCGTTAACGCTAATGTATCCGTGTAGTTTCAACGTTAGTCCTAGACGAAGCTTTATTTTATGTTCTCCGTGTGCCATGTTCTTAATACCGGTCCTGTTGAATATAAGATCGAATCTGACTTCATTGTGGATGGGGTAGATTTTTTAATCGGGACAAGCTTGTACCGGAACTGTAAATCTTATTTATGTTGCTAAACATGAGTATTCGCAGTGTTATTTTTCAGTTCATAGATATAACATCATTCAACTTTTAGCTAATATTTTTTTTAATTTCGTGTTAAATTTAAATTTAAACCAAAATGCCTTAACCTAACCACAAATAACCGCTTAATAAACATTGCCAGCCCATCTTTTCGCTTTATAAAAAACATATTATATAAACAGGCCATCCACGACCCAATATTAAACATCCGCTAATTTAAAAATAGATTGTCCGGTGTTTCTTATCCGCAACGATTAAAATATAACCATAGACAATCTGTTTTGAGTTATTATCTGGCAATACGATGTCATATATTGGTGTGTTGGTGGCCTGTCTCATATTCAACTGACATAGATGTCACTAGTGGCGTCTATCGCGACATGTTATCATGACATTGACAGCTGCCGAAAGTCAATAATATACGAGGAATTGGTCTAACGACCATGCAGCAACCCCATCATGGTATACTCACGCAGCCAATAAAAGTATTAATGTAAAACTTCTGACAATTTATTTTGATAAATTAAGTTGAAATTACCTGTTTGTATGGTGATATACCACCATACTTCTTACCTGTCAGGGTACCTATCCTGATGGGTAACAAGTATACAAGTTGGTACTGGCATCCGATATACCTATATCTCATGCCAGTACGTACAGGTATGACACATCATTATATAGCGTTTGCAAATATGTAACTTGCAAAATAACTTCAGCTCAACTTATTAACAAAATCAGAATAGAAACGTCCTATACAATTAGATTTATTTATTATCGAAATATTTATTTTCACGTTGTTTTAACATATGTAGTAATTTTGCGTTGTGATCTAGTGGGAACGAGTCAATTTTAGATTTTAATAAATATCTGTCGTAATACGAGCTTTCCAGCCTTGGCTAGTTTTCACGACGTAGACTTAGTGTGGGAGCGTTCGTGTATTGTGAACATGTCAGTTTAAAAAAAAATTATTTAAATTTTGTTCATATAAAAAATATTTAGACATGTAGATATGTCTTTGATATATTATTCTGAAATTTCTTAATGCGTCTTACTGATTCTACAACACGCGAACGCCCTCTATCTACCGATGAACATAGTTGTTAGTGAATCTTTTAATAATGGAACGCTGTAAAGTACAATATACAACTACCCTCGAATTTTTTTTACTTACAGTAAGGTTTACGAAGTTTTTAAACTTGGAACAAACAGTGTTAACGATCGTTTTGTACTCTAACTCACTTTATCTAACATATCTGTATGAACTGATCATATTCAATGAGGATATATTTGCTAGCAACCGCCGATTTCTTTTAACTCAGTTATTATTAAGACTTCATTAAGTGTCATCATCATTATCATCGTTAGCATCATCAGCCTACTTTCGTCCACAGCTGAACATAGGCCTCTCCAATAGCACGCCCCTGAGCTCGATCTTCAGCTCTTCGCATCCAACTACTGCCAGCCACTTTGCGTATATCGTCACTCCATCTTGCTGGAGGGCGTCCTACGCTACGTCTGCTAAGTCGCGGTTTCTGCTCCAGAACATGTCTACTCCATTAAGTGTACATGAATATAAATACATAACGTTATATATAGGAATATAAAACATAAAAAAGTAACGTCACGTCTGTAATCCCCGAAGGGGTAGGCAGAGGAGTGTAGTACACTCCCATGTTTCACCAGTTAAAAAAAAACTTTATTGGTCTGAGAATAACTGAGTTAAATATTTTATGTCCACAATGTAACCTCACAACTTGCCATTCCTTAGTAGAGATATATTTTTTATGAGGAACTTAAACTCGTCTGCCGATACTCCAGTGTGGTTTAGTTATTTTAAAGATCAAATATAGAAATGTACATACAATAGGTTAAGATAAAATTAAAACTTCTATTTAAAACAAAATTAATATTAAATCAAAACAATAATATTAAAATTAACGCTATTAGGTTGTAATATTGAATTTTTTATTTTTACATAATCCAGCATAATTCATTTATCATGAACTTTTTCGTTTACATTACTTTTTTAATTTTACCATATTCTTTAATTGATTTTTAATTACAATCAGTCTGATATATATTACTGTAAGAAAAAACTTTATACATATACATATGTATTATAAATGGATGTTCTTTGTAAATATTAAGAATTGTTATTATTTAATAAATAACTTTTGTGAAGTTGGGCCTTTCGTGAATATGTCAGAATTTTTACAGTATTCGAAAATTTTGATAAAAAAGTATATTATATTTGTATATATATGTATTTGACTTCTATAATACGCCACTTGTGTATGTTACTTGGAACCATCTATCAAACTCTTGTCAACTGACATATTTGTTTTTTTTTCTCTTATTGGTAATCTCTTTCTCATTGTCTTTATTCACAAAAGGCCGGCCACAAACGTTCCAGAGCGCGACGTTCACTGAACAAGTCGAGTGTCTGTCGTCTGTCCTTAGATGTGCGAAAGAAACGATATTCTAAAAGATGTTAGGAGATTATTTATAACTAGATGTATAGCAAAATTTTAGTCCATCTCGACATATCGGTGCTTGTGAAGGATTATTCCTAATAAATGAATAAATATGTAGATATTATATGTATGTCTGTACGTGTTATACGAGTCGCGCGATGTCGTGGTAGCGAGATTAGAGATGTTAGCGGGCATAATGTTTGCTGAGTATGTTTTTTGTATGTGTCAGTAGAGTCGCCAAATGTCAGTCACGAGTGACAGCTGTCAGCGGCCGCGTTCGGATACACTGAAGATTTTAATTATTAAAATTTTTTTTTTTCGATAGATTATCGGTGTGCTTCAGTGTAAATAATATTAGTTTTTATTCAAGATTTCAAAGACTAATAGGTCCAGAATTATGTTGTAGTCAGCCATGAATATTATTATCAAAAAATATGAGAGCGTTTATAACATATATAAATATAAACATAAACATGACGTTGATATCGTTAGGCATTTACCAGCACAGCTTTGCATGTATAATTTTTGTTATAAATGTAGGCTTGCGTTTGGCGACGATCTCATCTAATGGTGATTGATATAGCATAAAGTAAATGGATTGTCTCGACGGTTACATAATGTATCATCACATAATGTATCATCAGCCTAAGTCCACTGCTGGACATCGACTTCCCCTAAGGGGTTTGTGCTCATGGTCCCCGCGCTGGGCATGCGTGTTGGGGTTAATGTATAGGTGCATCATACAATTATTACAGCTTTTTTATTTTTATACGAGTCTATAATGTCTAGTGCGAAGTACTAAGCGAGCGACTCGCCGTAGACAAAGTACATTAAAGTTTTAATATTATCATGTTTTTGAAATTTTATATTCAAATGGCGTTTATTTTCATTTTAATGAAATATATTTTATTCGTGAGCATAATGTCTATGAATGTTACACGGAATATTTATTTTTTGTGTATTTTTTTATTTAAGGTCATTCGTTTGGTGTTCGGCGAGAATGCTATATAGATATTTATATAATTTTAATCATAGCCAAAGACTTCGTCTACTAGTCTCGGGTATAGTTGTCGTTTATCCGTTAAAATGATAAATAAATAAATTGGTAAGAGATATAATGACGTCGGACCGTAAGGAGTTACCAACGCTATATCAAAATGACAGACTGAGAAAAAAAAATTCATTTTACTATAGATATATTGCTAGATGATAGATATATGTAACGTAGTCACCTAGATTTGTCTGTACGTATGGTTGTTGACGTGACAGCTGCATATATATTTTCTTTTATTCACACAGCCTGTGTATAGATAAAAAATATTTTTTTAAGTAGTTTTTTTTTGTAGAAAGTTACATGTATAAATGTTTTTCTATGACCCGGTTTTAAAATTGTTTGGGTGTAGCTTCTTATTTATTGTAACTGGTATTTTTTGGTAATGAAACTCAGTAACATATTTGCATTTTTATGTTAACAACTATTTAATGTCATTAGCTTGTAATACGTGTATTGCTAGAAAAATGAAGGTACATATACACCAGTGAGTTGTCTCATGGTTGCTATGGTTACACGAGTGTAAAGACGATAGGCCCAAAATCCAAACAAATACGAAAATTTGTGTTTTTTATTTTTGCACCTTGGCCTCTTACAGCAACAGATCGAAGAGTACTATAGCTCACATCAGTACATGAAATATTGAATTTTCCATTATTGTTGTACTATTAAAACTTTTATTACGTTTAAGGTTTTTTTTTCACATCTTGTCTATAACTGCCAGTTACTCGTACATATTTAATATGTTGTTATCTATCAAGTCAAAATAATAATTGTTGTAATTTCGGCCTAATTTAATTGAATATCGTGAATGTATTCGTTTTAATTAATTTTTATTGTAATGCACTTTGATTTTGTAAGTTTTTAATAAGTCTATTCTAACCGATGTAGCCCAAAGGACCTGATAACCAGTGGAATGTTATTAAACAATTAAGTTCGTAACGTCATGTTTCTTTTCAATAAAAGTAAGGACTTTAGTTCTGTGACTATGACATTTCGTATATTGTAATTATAATTTTTTTTCTTTCACAGTTTGAAAATACAATAAATTAGTATATTTTTTTATGTCTGCTCATAACAGTGTCATTTGAGGTGGAATGATTTGACAACGAGAAATGTGACTGTGACACCATTTGTATTCACTATAATCGCCTGAGATTTTGCTACCTCATCTGTCCAACTCATCAAAAGATAGTTTATAATAAGCGGGTGTTGATCAAAAGGAATAAACAAAAAGTTTTCATGAAGATTTATTATGATTTGTCACCAGTAGTAGTGAATTTATATAAATTAATATTCGAAAAAATATGTAGGTTGTGTTGTTTTAGAAAAAATGCGTTCAGAAATAATTCACGGAACAAACGTCAGAATTCTTGACAGAAATCATGGCTTTAAATTGTAGCGTTATCTATCCAGCCAGTAACATGTCTTGTATGTATTATATTATTATTAATACAATTTTATGTGCAACCATCAATTAAATATTTACAAATAATGTTTATTTATATTAGAAAAAATGTTTTCTTAAATGTTGCATCAAAATGGTTGTAATAATTTAACGATTTTGTTATTTACAATTTTAACTATTTATGTTTACCTTAATTAGTTTTATGAGAGGATGTTATAGTGTTCGCTTTTTGTAAATACTCGTAAACATTATTAATTAATTAATTACTTGTATTATGTTTATATTGAATTTGTATACAGTCAATTATTTTTGTTTTAATGTTAAATTATAATAATATTTCTCGCCACCCGTGGATGTTCAGTACAGAACATAAATAATTCCCATGTCACGTTTCTTTCCATGTTTTGATTTTATATATTTATTTTAAACTATTCTAAGTGGCAAGCCCTTTGCCTAATTTAAAGCTGTGTTCTTAGGAAATATTAAAATCAGTTAACGATTTCGAAAACGATTCTGAAAATGTAATAGATGGATATCATTATTTTACATTTATGGCGTTTGTTTAGACGTCATACAACAAGTGTCAAGTTACATTTTCTTGTTCAATGTAATATGTGTTGCCATGCTAGAATTAATGTGACCAGTTGTCAGTGAGTATTGCCATGGAAATATTTATTGAAAGCTGTTTTTTTCACAATTATATTTTTATTTTCATGGTATATTTTTGGGATCGCGAAACAAATTTCCATAAAAAGAAAAGTTAATATTCATTGTACATACATTGTCATACATTTCCCCAAAAAATATATTTCATATGTACTGAGTGAAAAATATTAAACAATTTTGTGGTAAAATTATGAAAGCACAAGACAAACTATTTGGAAATTTGTTTTGTCTGGCCTTCGTGTGATGAGAAAAAAAATGTCATGTGACATGAGGACATATTGGTACATGATCACATAGTTTTTTTCTCTTTCAGTTATATCCATGGGAAATTATATTGATTGTTTTATAACTTCGTTACCTTTTTTTGAAAAAACTACATTTCCTCTCCATTGTAAGGAATGAAGGCTATAACAAATATCGTTCTATAAAGTGCACATTGGCGCCTTCTGTATTAATTTTATTAAATAAATATTAATTGACAATGACTATATAAGGAAGTCGGTTTTGAAGTTGTACTCATAAAATTTATTTTAATTTAAAATCTTTAATATCAGTTCGTTCCCTCCATTTATTTTATTATACATATGTCATTCAGATTACGGAAAATATCGACAAGTTGTTAGTAATGAGAGTATGGAATGAGTTCGATTTGGAATAGTATTTACTGGAATTCCAACTTGATTTAATCAAGTTCCAATATGAATCAATTTGTTTGGCGTTGATCACAGCGTGAAAACATTACCTTTCGCACATGATACGTTCTGAATTGTAATATTGTTCAGATCGATATTTTCTGTATACTGAGTCAGTTTTCTCTTGATGTAAATTAATTGGCGCATCACACATTTATCATTTTTTTTTAAATCTAAAATATATGTATATTTATTGATATTTGCATATACTTATTATTTTTATGTAGATAAATGTTTTAATAGCCGTAAGTCCGTACTTAATAGATGTTTTTAATTTGTTGCGGTCATATACAGCGTGTAAATACTACCCAATACTGTGAATAAAAGGAGACATATCAATTTGTATAGTTGTGTTTCTATACTTTTTTGTGTCTCTGAACCTTTTCCTGCCCCACTGCTGGCCACAGGTGACTTCGCAACTGAGGGATTCCGGACTTTAGCACTGCCAAGCTACGCCAATGGGGATTTATTTATTTATGAAGATATGCTTAGTAGCCGACTCCCACTCGAATGTCTTACAGCCTTTACGACTTCTAATAAAGTTTAACTTCTGTTGCCTGACGGTGGCAATCGAGACCAGTTGTTAGAAATAGTCATAGTGCGTTGACCAAAAATATACATGTGGTCCTTTGTTTAATAAACTTGGGTAGGATAATCATGCACGAAATGTAACATATTTACCATCGTCACATTTAGTATCCGTAGATACTTTTTCGCTTCCCTCTCCCCTCTTCTAACCCACGTGTATAACGTGAAGAAAGAAAATTACACATCTGTAAAATCACATGTGAAAATAAAGAAACTCATAACTTGAAAGAAATAAAAAGAGAAAAATAAAGATTATATGTTTACATATAATTATATTATACATCTCTTATTTAGTAAATGTCAGGTAAGTCGCGGTGCTGATTATTGGCCGCTTCGACGATTTACATTTGACTGCTCGATATCATGATAAACACACTACGTTACGTACCTACGACATTTCAATATATGCATTCGCAATGTGATTCTCAAAAATAAAAGAAATATCCATTGTACTGGTCTGTAATTGTAACTGCACTCACTAGACAACAGCTAAATTCATAGATAATGTAGTTTTTCAAACGCCAGCGCTATTCTGGTAGATACTAAAAACTCTATTTCCAGCGTGCCGCTGGACACTTTTTCAAGTTTCCTTCCATATCAGACGGTCATCCTTAGCCTCATCTCTACCTAGCTATAGCATAAGCTAGAGAATTAAATTAAGCGCCATACACACCGTTAATGGAAGACTGTTTAAACAAACCTAGTTACGTATTTGAAACAATAATTATATTCAAGCACTAAGTACTTATTGCGAATGAAATGAACAATGTTAAATACAAAGATATGGGTGATATAACTTACTGCCTCATTGTGAGGTGGCCGTATCAAATCTCGGTGACCGTCCATAAGTTACGTTAATTTGCGGCACAGCAAAATACCTATTAGGGCACAATGCGCACGCGCCGCCCACGGCCAACGGGAGCAAGTGTCGCTGTGCCCTTTGAGGCGCACAAAGAAATGGTCGATTTCCTCTGAGAATAGCTGGCCCTTTGAGTCCGTTCTGTGACTGTTTAGGTGTAATGGATAAGCCACGTGTGTAACGGTATTCTTGGGCGCACAATTTATTGGATAATTGTTTATACAAATAGACGTTTACACAATTACTACTTACGTTTGGGTGATAATCTCACGATTGTCTTCTGTATGTAGGACTTGCTTGACATTTGTGGTTGTTTATAGCTCAAAGAATACTACAAAGATGTAGTCTTATCTGACATTTCACTAAATTCTGACCGATATTCCAATAAAGGAAGGACTCTAGTCTCACGAAGCCGATATTTTGGGAACGGAAGTTTGTCGCTATTTACAGATAAAATGCAGTTACCGCTAAGCTGATCATTACTCATAAAAGTTTGTTATTTTTTACTAAGAGATACATCTTTATCATTTTGCCATCAAACGGAGTTCATTTTCAAAGACCCCAAAGACCTCACATTTTCAAACATTTTCAAAGACCCCAAGAGATTTCACTAATTTTTGTTTTTTAGGAGATATATTGTAGAAGCTTATTGTATAAAACTCCCAAAACTGTAAAGAGAGTGTGCGATACTAAAAGGAGTCACAGTGTAAAGAGTCATTTATCTAGAGAAGTATACGATAGATTTTACTTGTTTTTGTTTTTGCCACATACACAAACACCGTTAATATTTTATCACTACGTAAGATCAGATCGTAACGGTATGACTTTCAGCTCACCTACAGTGGAGAAATAGGTGCCTACAACAAAAGTATTGTCGCCTCCTTACGTAGAGAGTCACATAACCGTGCTAAGAGCGGAAAGTATTCGACAAATAAAAAACATAAGGCGCGAGTAAATTCCTCGGCCGCTGTCAGCCGCGTAACACGGGCGGCGTGTTCGCGGCAGACGGCGACATTTATCGCTAACGGACACCTTAGTCCGCTGTACTTACCGACGTGTAATGTGAACCTTTACGAAATTAGTACCGACTGGCTGTTAGGTTGGAGGATAGGTATCCTGGCTGCTTAGCTTTGGGGTTTGGGTTCGATTGCCATTAGAGAAATATTTGTGCAATAAACAGAAGACCTTGTAGTGTGACTCGATGAATGATTATTTATGTGTGGATGTAGGGTTGTAAGGGGATTCAAAATCTGTATTGACTCGCCCTTGATGAACTATGAAACAGATAAGCCCTATAAAACAGATATGCCTTTGGCGACCTGCAGATCGCGTTATTACGTAGATTACTTAGATACGGCTTAAAAGCCTGGCCGTCGCGACAGCCTGTACGAGTTAACTGAGACAGACTGTTAACGTTTTATAGGCCTGCGAGAATTCGGCTCTCAGGAAGATTTCTGCTCTACGTTTATCGAGACAATATTGTAGAGTAAATATTGGTGTTGAATTTTATGGATATTTTATATTTATTGTATTGTCACTGGCTTTGTTGTGTCTATCATACATTTTTAACATCAAGCCGGATTTACTAGTAGGGAACGCTATTAGCCACGAGACTCGCCTTTTGTAATCTAACGGCAGCTTTAGCGTTCAAAAATACACCTTTTAAGTCATTATTAAATATAATATCTGAAAATAAACCGATTAGTTACTTAGTAGGTTATTACACATTTACCCAGTTTTGAAATATATTCTTATCGTCTTATTTATGTTTGTTACAATTTACAACATATGGCATATTGTCACGGTTACCTTAATAGCGTTAATATGGCGAACATAACTATTAAAAGAAATAATAATACATTAATCGTTACTCCACATGATAACTTATTTATTTAATATGTTTTAGTATGTACCTATACGTTTGTTAATCATTTTGTTGAGATGACAAGGATGCTATATTTTATAAATAAAACGCACTATAGTACATTTAATACTAAATGATGATATCCAAAAACTTACGTGAATAAATACAATATTTATCCGACAGGGACACCCTCTGTGCGAATATAATTTATTCGATTTAAATGGTGTTCGAATTGCTCGCAAAATTTTTAATGAATTAAATTCCGAACTTTATCCATATCGCATATTCAATGCAGTAACGAGAATCGATGCAAATCCCTTAGCAGTAAGAATTGTGAATTACAAGGTATTTCGCGGTCGAAAAATGAGACGTCCCACGGCGTCTAATCGATACCTATCAACAAGTGTAAATAATCGATTTTATGCAATGAGGTATCACAAACATTTCGCCGCGCGATTAAGCGATAATCGCACACCATAGCGCCCCACGTGACAGTAAAAAGCGTTTATTATGTCCTACTTATATAACGGGGACGCACTTATAGGAAACATTCTCAACTTTCATCCGTATGCCATAAAGTCCGCTACTTTAGGGTCGTTCCATGGATTATTTTGACGGACAAAATTTGTTAGGAGGAATTATTAAAAAAATGACGTCATTGGGTACATGATCGTTGCGCAGTTTGAATTAAATTAATATTTCAATACAGTTTAATCGCAGGTACGTGCTTGTTACAAACACTAACCCTGACCGCGAGTATCGTATATCAAACTGTGATATATATCAAAGCTCGGCCATTTCCGCCGAGCCGTGATCCAGTTGAAATCGATATGGCATAAAGATCGCAAATAAACAGCTAGGTATAATCAGCGCTTCCGAACAAACGGACATTCTATTAGGCGGAAAAGATGTAATCTGAGTGCGAACAAAGCAAGCGCGCGTCCTTATATCGGTTGTTGGTTTAGTTACGACTCTACTATCGTATTGTCGCGGTGGGCGATATATTTGAGCTGGTTGCCCGCAAATCGTTGGCTGGCGAGCTCTTTGTGGCACCGACAGCGCACACATTGTACGCTCTAACACGGTAGGTGTTGGTGTCAGGCCCCACAAATATGTAGCAAGCAAAAACAAAGCAAGACTCTTTACAAGCACCCGCGCTTCGTGCGCAATTTATTGGCTCGCAACACGGCTCAAGAAATTTTAATTAGAATGGCCTTTTAATGAATAAAGACATAAACAATGTACGGAGATTCCGCGAGTTTTCCCCGATTCTCCCGTGCCGGTGTAATTGGCGACTAGATGACGATATTTGTGCGATTCCAAGTATTCCGCAGATATGTTGATAGGGCCCAAACAATAAGTATTCGTTTGAGCGTCGGGCGCGAGAAAAGATTAAACCGGCTGCTGTATTGAAATTTGCATCAATTTGTAGAGCTCATGCGTTTTATTCTTAAGTTTAACTATTTATAAAAAAGCACGTGCTTCAATTTCTTACTAATTGTATTTTGTTTATGCTTGTAGTTGACGATAATTACCGTACTCTTTAAACACAATTTTTATACTTTCACGAAATTACAGCAATAAATTAATTTACGAATTAAAATAATTTTCTTCGAATATCTTATGTGGATTGAGAACAATAATTTCGAGAGTAGTTCAAACATATACCTATGTTTGTAATATTTCGTTTTGTTATACGTTTCGTTTTCGTTGTTCTGCACTGAACAGATTTTTGCCTCGTTGGTAGGGTGGTTGCAAGCGCGAATACTGATTGAGAGTTGGTGAGTTCGATGGCCGGTCGGATGCTATTTTGTTTTTCTAAGTTACATTTTCTAGTAGTGAACCTACGTCCGGGGTGTGATAATAAGCTCACCATATATTCCACGGTGGGACGTACACGTAACTGGTGAAACGTGGGAGTGTGCCTGCCACTTCATTGATTACAGGGGTCATGTTGCGATATCTACGTATGATGTTCATTTAGTATATACTCACCCTATAATTAATAAAACTGTGTCAATTTGAAGTAACTGATTGACCGCTGGACCAACAGGCTGATTAAGATTACAACCATCGTCTTAACTGTCAATTCTTTTTACTATAAAATTTCTCGTAAGTGTTTATGCGCATGATTGTTTATGTACCTCGTTTAGGTCCGAAATTAGTGGGGTCATCCCAAAAATCGTACGTGAGTTAAACCGGTACATGTATAATTCGTCAATTCTATTAGACACTAAATGTTCGACGGACCAAAACTTGTCCGCGTGTTGTAAGGAGACACCTCTTGAGTGTCGATGACACCTTTTGATGCACACATCCAAAACGGCAACAAGATTATTGCTGCCGAAGTAACTATTGAAATATCAAACCTTACATATCGAATCTGCGCTTCTCTTAGCCTTAGTCATCTGTCGTATGCATTTTTACATCTAGGTATACAACTAGATATCTAAATATATATCAATAAACAAGGGGAATTCTTAGGACCCTGTTTTTAAGAGTCATGCACAGAGACAAGTGAGAAATTCGGCGAAAGAAAGCTAAATTTTTACGTGTTTGACGAACATATGAAACTAAATAAAATATTGATTGTTTGTGTTCATACTGTCAATTGTAATAAATATAAAAATATGTTCAAACAGTAGCGCATACTTAGTGAAGATGGAGGTTTATTTTTTGAAATAAGAACTTCAATAGCGCTCAATTAAAAAAAGAACAATTATGATCGAACTTTGAACGTTGCGCAGGGACTAATACATATTAATTCGTTATTTAATTTGCAAATGTAACTTTAAGGTTTTATTTACATGTCAACGTCGAAAGACGTAATAACAAGTGCAAAACGTACTAATACCTGAATTTGATTGGTGTCATGCCTGCTTAAGGCTCGTTATTGTTAAACTGTCTGATTTCATCTGTCAATATTGCGATGTTAGCTTTGCGTGACGTCACGTTACTACGACTCTAACAATGGAAATTATATGCTCAAACTAATGGGGGGCTTTGGAAGATGAACACTGTGTAATAACATATTTTTTGTATCATGAGAGCAGCAATCACAAGTGACCATTACCGTTTTGACATAAGTAATCAGCCACGAATAGGACAGTTGTAATAGGATTGTTAGAGCTAGTTACAATAGGAAAAAACTGAAAGTCAATTTTTATACACGTTCTTTAGATAATCCTTAAACCCTCTGAGAAGTTTTTAGTACGGATCAAAAACGCCCGATATTTGTTTTGCCTATTAACTTATATTACACAACACTGGAGCAATGTGGACGGGTTTCACCTCTTTCAATGGCAAGGCAGACATAGATACATTAACGTACTCTGAATGACGTCATGGTAATGTCATTCTAATGTATTGTTATACCATCACACCAGATCCCTTACGAGGTGGACAGAGAACACCTTTGTGAAATATCTCTATCTTTACACAACCGATATACTTATTGGAATATCATCATCAAACACGCACGCCTGTTTCAAAAATTTCTAAATTTCCGCTCAGTCAGTATTTGACCTATTTGGTCTGGGTAGGTAAGTATCCTACTCCCTGGATACCTTCATTCATCTATATTCGCATTGTAATGTAAATAATGAAAGTAATTATAATTAACCACATTTTAGAACGTGATATATAAAATGGCGGCTTGAACAAAGGCAGTGTTTAGCCGCACTTAAGATTACAAGCATTATATGTATGGAAGTAAGACCTGCATTAATTAACTTGAAATATCCCTGTGCAGGGCAATGTGGTCTTGCATTATTCTCACTTTGTTTTTCCCTTTTATAGCCCTTTGTCTAACAATAATATTATTATTTTCGTAATAAATTAGCTTTTAAAAATACAAATGGTATCAGTTTAGGTAATTTAATTTGGGGACTTGGACGCCATGAAAACAATATTGTCAATACTCATCATGTCTCTTACCTCGTTGTAATGTTATCTAAATGAGAGTAATAAGGCAGGTCTACCGAACAGGCCGCTTGTAGATCACCCGGTTTCACA